>JBAJNP010002518.1:0-47463 GCA_036877545.1 Yasuhikotakia modesta
TGTATTTCTTGCTATAGAGAAAAGCAGAACTGTATTATATTATCTCATTGCCATTTTCTGTACGTGTCTTGCACATATTACAACATGCAGTCTGCCGGTCATTATCACAAAATAATCTCAGACACGGTTATCAGAAATGATTTATGATAATGACCAAGCGGCTGTATATTATCCAATTATTGGCTATTATTGGCAAGCCTATCTAACAAATGAATATGTAAATGTACTTTAAATATTGATCAGCTGAACCTATTTTTTATGTAGAGAGAAAAAGAAAATGACAGCAGAGTTAAGTAGGAAACTGGTTGCCTGGGACAACAGTCAGTTATACAGTTAAGTTGAATTATGAGCATAAATTATGTCTTATTTGCTGTCCGAGGAAGTAATGCAATAAAAGGTCTGTTGCAATTAGTTCAGAGCGTATTGTGTTGCTTATACTATAATAACTACCTGTTACCCTTTTATTCAAAGCAATTTACAGCACATTTATCCGTTTGAAATGAACCAGTTGTTAAAATGATCCCTGCTGTTGCTGGCAAAAGCAATTACTGATCAAACAGTCAGAAACCCTGAGCAATACAGTGCTTGAGTTATAAGAGAGGTGTGTTCAGTCAGGATAGTTTGTGTTGGGCTTTACCTGGCCTCTCTGAATTTTTTCTGAACGCTGGGCCGGTCCTGGTTGCGTCTGGTTCTGAACCAGCGCTCCACTTGTCTGCACGACCAGCTGCATTTTTTAGAAAGGCCGTCAATATCAGCCTAATAAGAACAAAGAGTTCCACAATCCACAAAACGTTAAAAAATGACATGCTGATTTTCGCTTAATGGTTTAGTGCTACCTGGACCCCAAATATGATGAACCTATATTTCTGTTTAAACTACGAGGTAACATGTATATGACAGTGTAATATTATTAAAAAAAAAAACCATTGTTTTCAAGCATAAATAAATGGCTACATTAAAAGTAATGTTGGATAGATAAACCTGAAGAACCATTTTAATTTCAATTTATTTACAATATATTTCACAATAAATCAAGTTTTAAAGCAGCTTTACAAAGAACACTGACTTAAAATATGACATTAAAGTGACTGTAGTGAGACAAAATTACTGAAGACACAAAACAAATATAAACACTTGAACACTATGAAATAACATTTAGAATTTTGCTTTGTCTTTTCATTTCTCTGAATTTTTTGGAGACCACATGTAGAAAATTGTGCTGTGTACAATATAATGCTGGACAAGACAAATATTACAATACTTCTAATACCACCACTACTGCTACTGCTAGTACTACTAGTAGAACTATCACAATTCTAATGATTTCATCACTGCTAACTACCACTAATATTACAGCTACTACCAATAAATGCTAACTAACTTATTACCTTTAACTTTATTGTACACGTATCAAGGTGATAAAAATGTATGGAGAACTTTAGACAGACTCTCACGTGAGTGCGTATCTGTTTCAGAACAACTCAAAACTGGTTCATAGCTGATAAATCTGGATCACCTGATCTGTTCAAAGGTTCAAGTATTTGACCTTTTTGTGAGGAAAAAGATGCAAAAAAGATGTAGTCAGGTTGAAACACTGAGGCTTAAGGAAAAGGAAGTTCTTACCTGTCCTGGGGTTTTTGACTTTGTAGTGAAGTAACATTCCAGAATGGCATTGTGCTCCACTTTGTGTCTGACCTTCTCTGTAATCCCAAAGGAGACTGCCAGCGGTGTAGCTATGAAGCTAAACGTGCAGAAATGGCCACAGTTATAAAGCTGATCATTCCTGATTCTGTTTACATCATTTCTGATAACATTTCACTCTCATTTTTCACTGATTTTAAGACTTTATTAATGTAACAAAGCTTTAATATTTTGGTTCTAAATTTCTCACTTCATTGAAATCTACCCTCGTGTGATCAACCAATTTCCACTTCCTGGAATGAAATCGCATTAATATCTTTGAACTCACCTTTCAAACAGGTATCTCACTACAAGGAAGACTAAAGCACCGGGCAAAGTGACATAGAGGTGGGATACTTTAGCGTAGACAAGCCCATCCTTGTCTTCGAGATCGGCCCACGTGAGGTTGCCCGGCAACCAGAGGCGGTTCCACCAAAACCAGTCAGTAATTGTTTGAATCATCACACTGATCTCTGTCAAATGAAGCAGATTGTGACCAAACTTTTTGTGCGTGATGCTTTGTTATCAAGATAAGATAATTTCATGTCAACACTCAAAGAAAGTCTAGACTTGTGCAAAGATAACATTTCAGACTTTATTATAGAATTTAGTTGTTGAAAAAGGTACCTGCCAAAAGAAAGCAAATGTTTCTTATTTGCACAGAAAATATTATTTAGTAAATTAAACTAATAATATAATAATAATGTGATTTAATACTTTAATAATGTTTCTTTTCACAATCGTTTAGCAAAATGCAATATGTGCACAATATATGTAAATATTAACAATAATGAACAATTACTGTCATTTTTTTGCAGCTTACTGACATAAATACTGACATAAGATATAAACATGCAACTACTGGTCTGAGAATACAATAGGCAGTAAGGCCTACGTTATAGTCGCATTTGAAGTTTAAACATATTTAGTCAACATATATATAAAACATTATATATTATGTACATATGAAACCTGGACCTCCTTCGCCTGATTTATACAAACAGGCTTTAAAAGCAAACCGATCAGGCAAATGTTGAGGGTTTCTGACACAAAATCAAATTATTCATTTTTACCATTAATATTTTACAGGGCTCCCCTGCATCCATTTACACACAGACTAAACCTGCAAAGAATATATCGCAAAAACAAGAAAACAAACAGTATATTAAACTAAACTATGCATGACTGTGTAGCTCCTGTTGTATTTATGACTGTAGTTTTCCTGCCTTACTAAATGCCTCTACAAACGTGTTGATGGCAAAACAGCTTTGCTATTACCACAAACAATGTGAAATAGGGGCCATGCTGACCTGAGGCTAAACCACAAGCCTAGCTGTCGATACACCCATGAGGTGGGGAATGCAAGTAAGACAGTTGTTCTCCTTCGGTGCTAGACAGTCACATCAGACAGTCTCACAGGGTTGTCACTTAATAAATTGGTAATAATCCATCATAATCTTTAATCTTAATAATTAAGACCGAGTTGTCAGCTGTGGAGATTTCACTTTTGAAAGGTAATTTATGAGGAACATCCATAACCTAATATTAGAATTCAACAAGTATGTCAACATGTGGCCTGTTTATAACATTGCTTGTGTGAAATGACAGGTTAAATGTTTTCTTTAGTGTCATTTGTCTGTTTTGGACAATCAATCAATTACAATCAAATTTGCCATCACTGTTTGACATGAACCAATTCCCACAGACACTAAAACTACTAAAACAGTGTGAAACCTGTGAGGCCTCATGTAGTTGCATGGTTGGCTGCATTGTTTTACACTGATGCAGGTATTAAATCTGTGGCCTAGTAATTAGTGTAACATACTGCAGGTTTGTCGAGCCTTGGTGCATAAACTGGTGTAAGTTTTAATCTGGCCTGCAGTGTGTCTAGACACCCCCAATTATTTAAATAACAAAATAAATGGACTTTAATAAATGTTAAATTGTAAACTAAAACACAGATCCATTTTGTACCGTATTTATACTATATGCCCATTGCATGTTATCATTTTCAACTAAGATTGTTTTCACCCTAATGCATTACAGGCACTTTTTATAATCCACAGAAGTATTTGTTTATAAATCAGGAAACATTAACTGTGTTTGATGACAGTCTTTCTCAGACTGCGCTGTGACCACAGAGACTGAGCAGAACACCAGTCAA
Source organism: Yasuhikotakia modesta (assembly GCA_036877545.1). NCBI lineage: Eukaryota > Metazoa > Chordata > Actinopteri > Cypriniformes > Botiidae > Yasuhikotakia > Yasuhikotakia modesta. The sequence goes on from JBAJNP010002518.1 coordinate 3,845, forward strand.
TTGAGTAAAACAAAGAGCTCAGAGTCTGTTTAAACAAGACACTGAGTAAACAAGGCAGACTCCACGTGTACAAGTCACATGGAACTTTATTATCCACCCTCCCCTTTAACCCTATTACACTGACAACTCAAGCAAATCGCAAATCTCTCACAAATCTCACGATTTTCTGATAACAAGACGACAGGCTGGTCAAGAGACATAGTTAGAATTTAAGAACTAACTTTAAGCACTCAAAATAGACATGAATTCAAGCATTGTAGATATATACTCTTGTTATAACCATTAATACAGTGTGAGCAACATTTCAACTAATGATATAACTCGTTTTAAAAATGACATTCTAAAGATCTGAACAGTGTTCAAGAGTACAGAGTACATCTCTCTACTTTGACACCTCACATCATGAGTGGTTATATTTCACCCAAAGGGTTGCTAACCAACACGTCTTTAAAAAAGCGGTTGGAGATTCTTGCTATGAAATTTTGTTGAGCAACAGAGAGCATATCCAGGAACAACATGACGCAAGAATTTTGGCATCACAGATAAAACCAACAGACTGAATCAAAGATGCAATCTGCTAAGAAACTGATAAACCCCTGAAGGTACTTCACAGTATTCCTACGTAACAAAGTCTTAAAAACCAACAACTGACATCCATATATTCCAAACTTAACAACAACTGGTTTTCCACATTACTTCTGTTTAAACCTCCATGCCATTCAAGACGTTTTAACAGCTACATCAGCCACAACCAGTAACATTCCTCTACCTGAGCAAAACACACTCACCTGCTTCTTCTCAACACTTCAGCGTGGCTTCAGGTAGATCTTTCTCTGTTCTCTCGGTGGACGGTGGGAAAATGCAGAGCATGACAGCAGCGTCGTGGCTCGGGGCACGCAGGGACGCTCTTTGTTTGAAATACTTTTCGGTCACACCCAGCTTAGTAGAAATTGACTGGTTGTCCCCTCCCTTCCTACTGCCCTCCTTACCTTTTAAAGGTGAAGAGGCATTTAGTGGGAAAGCCTGTTAACTCACTTCATTGCTTCACACACACACACAAAAAAACTGCTCCCTAGGGACTTACCTCATTTGCATTGTACAACTGATGTGAGATGAGGGCGAGATAGTGTGAGAACACAATGGCTCCATCAGTACAAACAGACAGATAAAGACAAAAGCTGCACACCGCAGAAGTCAGTAACTGAATGTAACAGGGAGTGTCGGGGATGAACACACACGCCACACATGTACCTGTTGGGTCTGTACATGCACCTGTTTGTTGGCTGGAATTTAGGAGACACCTTTAATTATTAATAGCAGCAGCTCTCAACTGGTTTTACGTCTGAATCAAGATTTAACATCAAATGGAAACTCAGGAGGTGTTTTTTGATATCAAAGAAAAAACTTCTTAAGATCGGTCTTTGAAATCCATTAATCTTACCATAAACACCAACTACATGAAAGAGCTTAACAATACAGAAGCTGAGAAACTGTCTCAGCCTGTCAGAAATTCACCGTACAAAACAAATGAATGGCCAGCACAAACCTTATCCTTGATGCAAATGAACCTGTATTTATTGCTGTCTGGGGCAATGTAGGGTGACGGTATGTCAAACAAGATGTCTGTGTTGATTTTTATTTGATTATCTCTGGGATGAATTTGATTGGATGCACTGACTTCAACAACCAAATATAGGAAGCATTTTCTATGCAAAATTATTTGCATTTAACATATTTTTTCTTGCTTTGACATATTTTTTCTTTGCTGTAGCAAACATTTTCTCAACAATTCACCAAGTGACAATGAGTAATTTACGAAAAAATCATTTATCCAATTAAATGTTTAGAATATTGCCAAATTCTCTCTATGCAACTGCTTAAGTCTCTCAAACCAAAGCACCAAAGCACAGGTTTTGCATTTAAATGGTTTTAGGCCATTTGTAATATATGGTTTGAGGTGATGTTTAGCTCAGGATTAGCACAACCTTTTAACTCTTTTGAAATCTATTTGGGAGATAACCTCAAAATGTGGTGCTACAGGTAAAACACACTGCTACGATGTTGCTTACTGATCCAGGTCAAAACAACACGCAGCAATTTTGACAGTATGGCCACTTAAAAGGCCTGGGTCTGTCTGTTTTATTATTCATCAGGCAAAAATCCAGTAAGCTAGAACTTATCTCACCTCATACAAATCATGGAGAGGTTTAAAATTAAGGGTCTAAAAGTCTCATTGGTGTTTAAATGAATATACTGATTTATGTATGACAAGGTGGTTTGTCTACATCTACAGGATTAAAAATCTGTATATTACATTATAAAATGCAGTTTTATTAGTTTTAAAGGCTTCCTGATTAAAGTTCCTTTACATCAAACCAGTGCAATCATGACATTAATGCAACTGTTATCTGCTGCACTGTTGCCTTTTCCTTTAAAAGCTGCTGGCGACACATAAAGCTGTTGATTCTGGACATTTGCATGCAGTGATGGAAAGTGACTTGCTCCATTAGTCTGTGATGTCATTTAAATGCTAATGCTGTTGTGTGGAGGGTCTAATCTCTCTAGGATTTAACTGACCATTACAGGCAGCAGAATAGATGCATAACCTTACAAACAACACAGAATGTATCTCACAGATATGTAGGAAATATAGGCTAAAAGTGACCTAAACGAATAACAAGCAAACATTGGCAACAGCAAGCATCAATACTGAGCCCTGTTAACAGTACTAAGAAGTAAAATTTAAACAAACTCATTCCAAACTGTTAACACATAACACATTGCACAGACTGACACTTCTGTGTAAAGTCCTAAGGCAATTAAATGTGCAATTAATACACACCTTTTTTAACTGAAAATGTGTTCCCTGGTAATCGAACCCACAGCCTTTGGCCTCAACTTTAAAATGTTCTATCCAACTATTTTGACAAACCCTTACAGAAAGTTTCACATGTGCACAAACATGCGTCTGCAGTTTTCACATAAGTCACATAAGTCAATGACATGTTTTCACTCTTCTTGCAACACTGATAGCGACATATTAGGTTTAACATTCTCATGTTGAATTTTCAGAAAGCCACTTTAAAAATGTCAAACATTATGACTTGGGGGTGGCATGGGTGGAGCTCGTAAAACGGTGACGTGCGGTAACTGTCGGATGTTGGGAAGTTGGGAAGAAAATGTTGAATTATTTAGTCATTCTTCAAGCTTAATACTTTATTTTAATCATTTTCGAATTACATTAAATGTACTTTTTCTGAAGTGAGTTTTACAATACTTAAAAAATGTATTCTTTTGTAAAAATGTATTTTTCAGAATATATTTATCTTGATATGAGACATTTAGGAAACTGATTATTCCCGTAAAACACTGTGGCATTATTGTGTTATGACAAGATGTAAAATGCTTTCTATTCAGCTGTAAAATTAACCTTTATAACATTAATCATTTCTTAAAAAACACAAAATTAGGGGAAACGGTATGTTCCACTTAAACTGTGTAAATTAGCTTGTAGCATCTGCTTACAACAAAAATACTTCATCGGTTAAAATCAGGTCAAAGTAGAATCCAGTCTTTTCTCTGCAATTCAGATTTTGGGGTCAAATCTTGAGGACAGATTTAAATGTGTTAATATAAAAGTACTTGGTTGCTGAAATCTAGTGCTAGTTTTCATGGCAGGGATGTGTTTGTTAATGCTGTGCTTCAATTCACTGGTAATCTGTGGAGTTTCTGTTTGACCTAGTTATAACCACCCTTGTTAGACATCTTTAAGAAGACTCAGCTAACCTTGTGTTCTTGTTGGGTCCTATATTGTTTAACAGTTTTAAAAGTGAGGTGGGGTTGTATGGAAAAAGACCCCTGTGATGCAGTCTTGCTATTGCCATCCTCAGCTCTTCAAGGCACACAAGCACTTGACTGCAGTGAGAAGATGTTTCAACCGCTGTCCCACCCACACTGACTTCAGTATTCCTGATGTTCCTGTTGGTGTGGGTGTCAGAACAGCTCTCATCTGCCTCCTCAGATTCATCTGAGCTGCCATAATCGACCAGTCGCAGAGGCGGGCCAGCTGTGACATCATCTTCTGCAGAGGTTCTGGTGCAGTGAGCTGCATACGTCTCAGATGAATCAGATGCTTTTGAAACAGCAGAATTACTTCTTTCTCTTTCAGTGTCACCAAGGATGATGTCACAAGACCTACAAAAGCCCATCCAGTCCTCACGGAGAAGCTTCAGGTAACGGACGCAGTACTCCAGGAAACACGTTTCTGTGGAGATGAGGAAGTCGAGAAGTACGGTGTGGTCGAAGCAGAGGGACCGGAGCAGGATTATAAAATGACAGTGGGGGTTACAGCCCCAAATGCAAACAGGAACTGAAGAATTCAAACTGTAGAAGAAGAGAAAAGCTTATTAACCATTGGCTTCCCATAGTTTACATATTTTAGATGCGGTCACACTAGATTTCATATGAAATAATTATTCCATTATTTATGCTTCTGTACATTATTTGGTTGAGTAGTTTAATCATTTGCTTAATTTAGCGTTAAAGAAATCTTCTGAAGTCATTTCAAAGCTTATTCACTGACAGTCTTTCCTCCACTGAAGCACTAAATCCTCTTTACAGTCACAGGAAACGCCTCATGAAAAACTGCTGTGGCAGGTTTGACATCACTGACACAAACGTGCTTTATTCACACGTGTGATGCCAGTTTCAACACGCAGGACGAAAGTTCATTGATCAGAGGAGAGAGTGAACGCACTGTCTGACAGCTGAGCTGAGCTGTGACTGACTTTAATAGTTTATTTAATAGTTTCTTTAATAGTGATTAACTAAAATGCTTTTCTTGCAAACCTGAAGTGACACTTCAGCCCATGTTTTAGCAAAGGCTGATTTCAGCAGCAAAGCTTCTCAACCAGGGGCAAAACAAGCACATCAATAAGCTGAAAAACTAAAACAAAATCACAATTTAGGATTTTTTTATTATTATTATAATTATCTCTCTGAACTCTGGAATATATTATTGGGTGGGGGGGGGGCTTTTAAATTGTTGTGGAGGGGGAAGGACTGGTGAAACCTTGAAGTCAAAATGTTGGAGAAAAACTGGTCTATAATATAATATATAGATCAGAATAAATGTTCTATTGATTTCCACAGCAATGACATGACTAACCTCTTCTGATAGAAGTACAAGGCAACGAGAGCTTTGGCTGATTCGATCATGTCATCATCTTGTTCTGCAAACACTGAAGACACCCAGCAGCAACTGTGGGCATCTGCAGAGGGTGATAAGATCCCATGATGCTGCAGGAATGACATGAGCTCAGTGAAATACTGCTGGACGTCACTGTCACTCTCAGCTCCTGAGGAGAGAAAGAAATGGATAATCAGAGGACCATCAGAGGACCATCATCAACCCTGCTGTGATCCTGCATGAGCTGTGAGATTCATTTTAACAAAAGTGTTCAAAGTCATTAAATATTCATTTACAATCTGACGCTCTGACACTGTGCTGCCTCTCCTCTTATTCCCAGAACAAAACTCACATGGAAGGATGTGGGAAGACATTCTTATTAAAATGTAGCACCTTTTCATCAACAAAAACAATGCAAGAAAAGTTCCTCTCTCCCATGAGTGAGGGCCAAACTGGAAAACCTGGAGTGGAACTGGAGCAGATTACAGAACTTTTAGTGCAAATCACTGTTGCTCCACTTCACTTCTTATGTAAATCCACTGGTGTCTGCGGTACTTTGGGTTCTTTTGGAGCCAGTTCTGGCTGAGAAGCTTTTGTTTTAGCTGTGGCCTTGCGTTTATGACTGAATCATAACGTTGCTAATATTCAGTAAAACAGGACAAGAGTGAGTTTGCCTCTATAGAGAATATTTTATAAAACATGTCCTATGAATTCCTAAAGTTAATATTAACAACACAACACTTTATAGATATTAGAAGCATTGAAAGAATGAACCCACTTCTCTGAAGTATAAGTAATGCATTTCAGTTTTATATGATGCTTTGAAATCTAGTAAAGTATGACAGTGTGAAGGCATTACCTTTTCTACAAGGGGACTGAATGCTTATTTCTAGCGACTTTAGCAGAATCAAGCTCACAGCTCTCAGCATCACTTCATCCTTCTGCATTCCTCCGAGACCAGCATCACAGTTCCCACCAAAGAAACTGGCTTGAGCTTTCACAGGAACCTGCTGGAGCCAACCAGCCTTCACCTCCTGCAACACAGCTTCTGCCATGGCCAGCATGTCCTCCTTCATCCCTTCATCTTCATGTGAGGAAAGCTGCATGTCGCCTAACTTCCAGTCTTCTCCAGCCCTCCTTAGAAGACTTCTCTTCAGGAAAAGTAATGCTCGTTTCTTTACGAAATATTCCATGTCTGTTCTGAAGACCAGAAGAAGTGCTCCGGTTTCAATTAATATGGTTCTCTGAACAGAAGAACAGACTCCACATCTGAGCTGAGCAGTACGGAGAACTTCGAGAAGGTCGAAGAACATGCACATGGTTTTACACATTTCTGTCTCTTCACTTTTGTGAGGTTCCACTGTGCCTTTTGGGAGAAGGTTGTTATACAAACAAGTGAGAGATTCATCCAATGCAGCGAGAAGCTTTGTCAGAACATCTGCAGAGAAGAAAAACACAATTCCATCAAATGTATTTAATACACACAGAAACAAAACAGCTGCGTCTGAATTATATGGCCTGTTTCCCACATCAGTGACAGCAGCGTAAACAGCATGAGTGTAATGTACAGATGTGAGTTCTGTAATGATAATAACTAGCACTGTCAGATTGACAGTAATTCAGTGTGTATAATTAGCCCATAAAAACTCATTAAAAAAATTAACACAGTTAATTGTGCCAGAAAAAATGCAAAAGCACATGTAGTAAAATAAAAGCACAGCAATGTAAGATGTGTGAAGCAGGTCTATGTCTGCGTTGGTGTAGGAGAGATGTTTGAGTACCGGTTTTGTGCTGGCAGTCTCCTCTCAGAACTCCTTTAATCACGACTGTAAGGGACCACAGACAGGCATCCAACTGACTGCCCGGCACTGATCTGTGAAACACTTCAGCACACGTGTGTCTCCACAGAGAGCTGCTATTTCCCTGCAAATTTAATGACACTGGTATACATGAACCTGCTCAAGTACAGTACAACTGTCACATTAACTTTTCGATTCACAAAATAGTTTTAAAAGTTTTTAAAGTTAATATAAACTTTAATATAACTTTAATATAACGTTAATATAACTTTAAAGTTAAGTTATAAAGTTAAAAGAACCTGGGGTAAAAATGACAACATTCAAGCCAATTTAGTGAAAAAATTAAAATTCAGGTAGATTTGCTTATTAAGGCTTATCATACAGTCAGCTGTTTCCTGTGGTCAGGCAGATCAGAACCCTTATGTGAAGCAAAGCTCTTACCGAATCAATAAATTAAAGCACAAAAAGTGATTTAAGTTTCATTTTATCACAATACAAAACTGTGAAATGCTTTAAAACAAGCAAGCGTTCCTGAAGCTCAATTGGAAGAGCATTACGTTAGCTGTGCAAAGATTGTGAATGCAAGTACTGATAAAAACGTATACCATGAATTCACTGAAAGTCACTTTGGATAAAAGCGTCTGCCAAATAAATAAAATGTAATGAAAATGTAACTAGTGGAAAACTGCAGTGTAAGAAAGACCCATAAAATACACTTACAGTAAAGCAAATGTCATTGATGACATAAGCTGACATACACTTTGTGGATAAATGAGACACCAGTTGGTCCTGACAGCTGAGGAGGGAGACCTGAATCAAGACATCATATTAACTGATATGAACATAAACTGATTTAAAATAACTTATCCCAGAACCATTGGGTTAAGAAACTTAAAAGAAAACAGTTTTTTTCATTAAAACGAAGTGACTATGATATTTTTTTATATATTTTTGTGACTGTATGCATTAGAAAATGAGCCTAAATGTTAACCATTAAAACAAGATGAAGCTCAACACACCAGTTTTGCCATCAGATCCATTTCACACAGTCGCCTCATAACACTTTCATAGTACAATCTGACATCTTGTGGCAGATTCTGTGATGACAGTGTGATGGTGATTTTTTCAGTCAGAGTCAGACACAAGCAGATACTGTCTGTATCGGGGACAGGATGAACAGTGTGGAGCGACACACCGGCTGCTGGAGGAGTCAGACACGCCGAGATCCCGCTGGCGACCTCGCCGCTGCTCAGGCTGGGAGCAGCGCCTGCCCTCAACTGCAGGAAAACAGACTGGAAGTCCAACCCTGATCCGTCCATGACGCGGCGCAGCAGAAACCCAGTTCCCGGATCCGGAACCACGCTTTGTTTAGTTTATAGCTGGATGGACAGTTTACCTGCTTTTACACGTCCACCTCGTATTTACTGCATCACAGTCCACGTTGGCTCTCTATATGCAACGGCATCGTAGTCAGATGAAACAAATAAAGCAAACACACAACAGCCTTTTTTACGTGGGATAACCGGCGTAAAGTTAGAGAAAATGAAGTAAATTTTAAGAGCAAAATGCAGCCTTCATAAACCACATGAAATACTGTTTGCCGTCAAACAGTGAACGTTGTCGCAAAAACCCGGCGTGTTTTTTGTTTTGCTGCAGTGTGACGTATTTGACAGCTCGAATCTGATTGGTTGCTGCTGTTTGAAGCCTTGGAGATGATGTTCATGTCTACCTGACTGTGTTTTAAACCTGTATGTATTTTATACGTTTTCTTTTCATTCTCCCCAGGCTCGTTGTTGCTTATATGAACATATATATGTGCGCGTATCCTCCAGCCTCAGGTTTGGAGTGTCTGAGTAACTTTAAATGCAATGTTGTTGTGAAAGAGTCAATAAGCGCTGCCTAGAGGCTAACGATGCTAATGCCAATGACAAAGTTTAAGCAAATTCTCATTCGGTTTAGTCATAAATATACATCTTATGATATAAATGCCAGTGAAATTGATATAAACGAAAACAGGACGTTTGTCCCTTTATTAAGCTGCTTTAATATCTCATTTGAAGCTTATTTTAGCAGCCACAGCTGCTTTAGCACACCAGCTAACAGTCATTGTTCTCTGTCCAGCAGTAACAAACATGTTTATTGACCTTTTGTTTGCAACATTTGAGGTGGTAAACAGGTTAAATCGCCATGAATGATAAAAACCAGCCCTGCACGCGAGTTTACCTGTTGTTATAGAAAATCATGGGCGTGCAAATGGTCGATGCAGTTTTGTGAGAGAACAACATGGTGATCGACAGTCTGTCAGTAAATACATGCTGTACTGTATTGTGAGGGGCAAATATGATCATTTAGATTTACTGGGCATGAAAATGAGGTGTCGCGTTATTACGTGACGCTAATGCACATTAATATGCACGAGAGTTTGTGTTTATGTAATAAATAGATCATCTAAGTGATGATTATTGTATATATACATTATACGCAGTTCATGTGCAGATATACTTCATTATACCCTGTTCTAATGATTGTTCATTTTTCTGTGCATCTATAGAACGGGGCTGGATGTAAATATGGATGCAGAAAACAAAAACTGTTTTGGATCAACGAGACATTAATGAAAGGTAAATATAGTCACAGAAGAGGTAAACCATTAGTTGACCCAGGGTTGCTGTGAAGCTGTTTGTGATGCTCAGACAAACAGATATTTTATGATTTATGTGCAGGCTACACTTCATAGTTTTACTTAGATGTAATGCAGTATAAAATACATCGAGAAGACGTTCTTTAAGGTCATAAATGCATTTTTATAAAATACGTTTTTAGTGGTTTATCCAGATTCGATTAAGAACCCTATTAATTAAATGAAGACATGAGTATTACAGTGTAAGATGTAATAAGTAGTAAGATTCCTCCCTGGTGGTTTGCAGGGACTGGTACTGCGAGATGTGACAGGATGCTGAACCATCACTGCAGAAGGAACCCGGAGCTTCATGAGGAGCTGCAGATCCAGGCAGCGGTGGCAGCTGGAGATGTCTACACCGTCCGGAAGATGCTGGAGCAGGGCTACTCGCCCAAGATCAGAGACGCCAACGGCTGGACGCTGCTGCACTTCTCTGCAGCCAAGGGCAAAGAGCGCTGTGTGCGCGTCTTCCTGGAGCACGGAGGTAAAGTTTCCTCTGACTGAAACCGTAACTCATATATTTGTCAGAATGTGTTGGGCTTCTAATATAGAAATCCATCCAACAATACAAGCTAACAGTAAGAGCAAGTAACAGGCTACAATTTACACCATTATACAGCAGTAATCTTCCCTAGCCAGTTACAGCTCATCTGTGCTTCTGTTAATGAAAGGACACATTTAGATGTATCAGAATTGAGTGTTGTTGTTTCTAATAAGTTGAGGACTAACGTGAGCAAAAATGACATTAAAGCAGAGGGGAAAAGGTTAACAGTAAACAATGCAAATGAGTATATTGACTTATCAATGTAAATGAAAATAACTCGCAGCAAGACTGTCAGCATGGCTGGGATGATGCTTTGAACGCCCTACCAGAAATATACAGGTTATAAACATAGTCATTTAAAGTTTGTGGGAGGCCCTGTTTACACCTGGTGTTAACATACGGCTGGCCGATTCGATCACAGGTGGACGAGAGACACATTCCTGTTTACATCTGATGTTTTAATCTGTTTTTGACCACGTTCGACAGCTTCTGTCATGATGACTTCAAGAAGAGGGTCTATGGGTGGGCCGCACTGCTGTGGTCAAAACAGGAGCAGGAGGTTTAATGTAAATGTGCACTAATATTAAGGTCTTTGTTAGATATTTCAGAGTAATGGATATAAAGCCACACAGATTTCACTGGAAGGATCTGTTGTGTTGTTCATGTTTTAAATAAACTTATGCTTTGGCTCTCGTGTGCATCAGTGATTAAGCATTAGGTCATAGGTTAGGATCTTCATTGGCTGTTGAAACGCATTCGACCACTTCACCACAAAAGCAACTGGGTCAAATGTGTTTTCAGTGACCTCTGAATGTGGTCAGAATGTATTAATCACATTTATGCTTATATTTAGAGCTGGACTTTTGTGATTTGAAAACAAACAGGCTCTTAGTGTTGTGGAATTAAACAGGTATGTTAATGTTCTGATGTTTAGGTGTAAGAGTGGATATAAGACATCAGAGGGCGCTGTTAAACTGAGCTACTGTGCAATATCAGAACATCTGACAATGCAGTAATCCAGAGTCACCGAACTTATTTCTGTGATGTTTCTGAAAGTGTTTGCCTTTTATACTGATTGTAATACAAAAAAACTCAAAAACTTCAAAATGAAAACATTAGGTTGTCTTCAGAATGCAGAGACACGTGTACAAGTTGTTCTAGTTATTTCTGAAAAGATGGTTTTGTTGTTTGATGTTCTCAGTTTTGTGTTTCTGTCTGTTATGATCACAGCGGATCCCACAGTGAAGGATTTTATCGGAGGTTTCACAGCTTTGCATTATGCTGCGATGCACGGCCGCGCTCGCATCGCCCGCCTCATGCTGGAGTCTGAGTATCGCAGTGACATCATCAATGCCAAGAGCAACGATGGCTGGACCCCTTTACATGTGGCCGCTCACTACGGGCGGGACTCCTTCGTACGGCTCCTTTTAGAGTTCAAAGCTGAGGTGGACCCACTCAGCGATAAAGGCACCACACCGCTTCAGCTAGCAATTATCCGCGAGCGCTCCAGCTGCGTACGGATTCTGCTAGATCACAACGCCAACATAGACATCCAAAATGGCTTTCTGTTGCGTTACGCCGTCATTAAAGGCAACCATTCATACTGCCGCATGTTCCTGCAGCGGGGAGCGGACACTAACCTCGGCCGACTGGAGGACGGACAGACGCCCCTGCACCTCTCAGCCCTCAGAGACGATGTGCTTTGTGCTCAGATGCTGTACACATATGGAGCCAATACAAACACACGCAACTACGAGGGACAGACGCCTGTGGCTGTTTCAGTCAGTATGTCAGGCCTCAGTCGGCCCTGCCTGGACTTTCTGCAGACGGTCACAAGTAAGTTAAATCTTTGTTTAACACTCGTATGTTGCCTGATACACTCGTATGTTGGTTTTTTACAGGATTAAGTCTTTAAAAAATTTTTTAAATTAGAGAGGACTACAGTTTTGTGTTTGTACCAAATGTAAGTTTGGTTCCTTAAACCCTCCAGTACTGGGAATTGTCTGTAAATGACACACTTTCTGCTGCAGGTCGGTGGTGCTGTAACTGTGACTCACAATAGCCACGTCACTGTGATCAGCCCACAACACCAAACATTCTTCTCAAGTTGTAAATCACTCAAAGTATGCAGAAAATATGAGCCATATCCTGATTAGTTGGGTGGGGCTAAGGGTTCAGTGTAGAAGTTTTTTGTGTCAACAAGATGTACCCACATGTACCCAAGTTTCTTATAGGCGTGAGCATGTTTGATATTTACCGCCCTCTTGTGCCCGTACCAAGGGCACCACAGAGCCCCTCTGGGTCACCCATGAACCAGCCGTTGCTTCTCGAATACGATGCATAGTTGTCACTGTTGTACAATGCATTTAATTGTGACTATTCTAAAATCTACTGTAATTTGTATTAAAACACACTTTCCACCGCCAGTGTGACATTGTGATCAGTCAACTGTAAATCACTCAATGCAAATGCAAGTCAGGTAAAGCTCATAGGAGAAAATTCAGACCTTTCAGCATTGAATACAAATACAAAATAAGTGTTATTCTATTACATTTTTATTTGTGTTGTTATTAGGGCTGGCCAAAACATTCAAGTAAATTAAAATGCATTTGAAAATGTGAAGAAAAATGTGAAGTTTATCATCTAAGAACGTAAACATCTTTTCCCCAGAAATATGTCGAATGTCACGGATTGTAGCGACCTGTATATTGAGCAAAGCCATACCTGAGATACAGTCTAACCTTGGGCCACCAAACCAACAGCATTACAGTCTTGGTTCCCTCCAGCAAGCAGTCGGTCGTTTGCTGCTGGGATCTGTGTTACCTGAATCACTAATGATCAAGTGTTCAACAATGGCCACATTCCTGCGCTTCACTTTAACTTTGATATCATCATATCTAAGGCACCTGCCATGGATCCCATTTCACCTTGATTATTTATAAAAAGACACTTCAGAAGCTGCATTTCTACATTTGATCCAACACTTTGAAGGTTGACTTCATGTCTGTAAAGGAGTGACTGGTGTTATCAGTTTTCCTGTTGTTCTTTAGTGTCTCCTATAGTTGAGACCTTCAGTAAGAGTGAGATCTTCAGCATTTTATAGTGTTTTCTTCACATGGTTTTGTTTGTGTGTGTAAAGCTTGAGACATTGTTGTGTTAGGGACTGGAAAAGCTGTTCCCCTGAGTGTAGTGTTCTTGTTAGGGGTCAAGCCCTGAAGGGTTTAAAACCCCTATTGTATTTGTAGTGTTCTTCTTCTACCACTCCTGCTTTTATGACGGCCTATTAAAAACCGTATGAAGGAAAGTTATGGAATTTGGCACACAGATAGAGGACATTATGAAATGTTACTGTACCAAACCCTTAAGCTCCACCAACAGTTAAAGCTTTTTTTTACTGTATCTTTGCAACACTTTAGTTTATTGACACAAACTTTGTACATTATAATAGGCATGACCTGAGGGTGCAGGTAGATTCATCGTTGTGCCACCAACTGGTCCAGAGTTAGTTTTGCCTACAGTCACCAAGATTGGTACATGTACATGTATTTATTGGCCCCGCCCAATAGAAAGTTGGTTATTCTTGTGGATTTTCTGATAATTGCAGATGCTTTATGGGATTGTCACCAGATTTGCAAATATTATGGCAATGTTGTGGCTATTTTGATTTATAGCTATAGTGCCACTAGTAGACTTACATAAAACAGACTTTAAACAGTCCTCATGTGACAATCATGCATTGTTCTCTGAGAAGCACCAGGTGGCGATGGTGCTGTAGTTTATGGGCCCGTGTTTCTTTTTCTTTATCTTCTTCAGCTACTAAAGACTATGGCTGCCCATAGAACCAAATATTGAAAAGTTATCAAATTTGTCATACAGATAGAAGTCAGTCTGAATTGTTACCACAGCAAATTTGGAGTCTCTAAACCTTTAGCACAACCAACAGTTCAAAGTTTTTACTCTTGTTTATGCTTATAACTTCTGAACCATAAGTCCTAGGAATGAAATTACATTATTTTCCATCATAGAAAGTTTCCTGACATTTTACCTGAGATTTGCCTGAAATTTGGTATTTAACATCTAAACTTTTTTTCACACTCAGGACAAAGTTATTAAAAGCTTTTTGATATGAACATGCCAAAACAGATATAAGGCTGTATCTTAGCAATGCTTTGGTGCATTCAAACACTCTGTGGTATGTGTCATTACTGACATAATCTGAAGTTACTTATACAGTTTATATTTTAAATTTATGAAAGATTTTTATCTGAAAAGTATGATTTGGCACACAGATGCAGGACAGTCTGAAATGTTACTCGACCCAATGGAGTTTTTAACCTAACACACTGCCACCAATGTTACTGTTTAACCGTTATCTGTTAAAAATCTCAGTACATGCATAAACAGTTACATGAAAAGATGCACTTACATGCACTAAAATGCAGCTGGTATTTACTGTACACCCTTATGTTTCAGGGCAGCCCAGGACTCTGCAGGATCTGTGCAGGATAAAGATCCGTCAGTGTATCGGCCTCCAGAGCTTAAAGTTTTTGGAAGATCTGCCCATTGCCAAGGTCATAAAGGACTACCTGAAACACAAGTTTGACAACGTTTGACAGAGGCCGACATGCTCTGAGCATTTCTGTAGGTCCACAAGACTCTATGCAAACACTTTCTTCATTTCTACACGAAACCTCTGAGGGCAGGAGCACAGTTTTGTACAACTGTTAGTACAGAGTGAAAACATATATTTACAAAGTAATGACTGTGAATCGGGGAGCACTGTTTGGACAGGTTAAAGTGTTGATATGAGTTTGGATTGTGCAGCATTGGGGCACGTCTGTAAGAAATTCCTCACCCATTAGAAAAGTATTTAACAATTGGACCCTTTAAAAATCTTAATTTTTGAAATCAACAGGGCCTTTTTAAGTATTAACTATTTCTGTTGTCTAAATTCTCAGACAAGGAACAGATAAATCCCTTTAAACGTAGAAGAAAAATTGGCAAATGTTAATGTGACCCTATTTTGTGTTAATAAAAGTGTGCATGCAGTAACCGTATCATTATTTCTGCTCTGGAGAAATAATTTTTTGTCAAATATCAACATTATAATAGCTGTTAAGAATTCACTTCAGTTTGTTTTCATGATTTCATCACATCAAAGCTCATGATTCTTGTGGATGTAAAATAAAAACCCAAATCTGTAGTTACATTTAAACCAGTCAGACGTCTCAACCATGAATTTGAGCCTTTTTTTCATCAGGATCAGAGAAATTCAGTATGAAAGGTGCTTGCCTTTTGTTTTCATATAAAGTTATAGGAAAAGGTATAGTTACAATGCAGTTTATATAGGGAAACATGTATACACTCATTAATCATTAACAAAGATTATGTAAATAATTGTCATATGTACAGCAGATATTTTTAGACTATTTAAGCCACAAGCTTGTGTTATTAAAATTTGTTTGGTTATTTTGTTAAGTGATTGTGTTTTGTGTGTGAGCTGTTAAGGGCTTTGATATGGGAATGTAAATAAAAACCAGTCATCACTATTTTTGATGTTAATTTAAAATTAATTGGCCGTAATGTTTTGTTAAAAATCCTAAAAAAGCGTAAATGTTTGCAGTCAGTAAAAGTCAAATTCATTTTTTTATCTAACAGTTTTACATGCACTTAATTTTTTGTCAACATTTGTCACACCCTCTTGTACCGTCTGCATAGCATTAAATTGAAGCTAGCGTTTAATTCCAGTAAATCTCAATTAGAGTGACAGAGTTTTGGGAGGGATGCTAATGCCTGAGTACTCTACATGCGTTCGCTAACACTCAAGTATTTGTTTTCAAACTGGTTGTAATGCTAGCTGCCTTTACTTGCATTCATTGACGCCGTAGCGCCAACATCTTACCACATCATGAACATTCTTCAAGTGCATTAAAGATTTTCTACTACAGTTGTGTTGTTGGTGTGATTTTACTGTGTGTGTCAGTGTGACTGAAACGCTGAGTGTTTGTTACCATAATGTGTTGAACTTCAGAACAAGGTTTGGATGACGTTTTAACCCAGGGATTGCTTAAGCTATCTGAATTGTTTTCAATAATCAGAAGTCTTCCAAAAGTCAACCACTGAATGTATATAATCTGTTGTTTGCTGAAGTGTACAGTTATGTGAATACATGGATCTTGTCCCCATTTGTTATTTTTCAAAGTATTATTGCTGTACTTTGAAGCAGTAATTGTGCCGTGCTCATTAATTTGCTTTTTTCAAGAGTTGATGAATTCATAATAAAATGTCTGCCAAGAATGTTGATCGCTGAATTGAGTGTTTTTGTAAGTTTATACTGCATTTTTAGTTTTCCAGTTGCTGGGAAAAAACAGTCACAGACTGAGACAATCAGCGCAGATGTTTTTATAATTATCTTCAATTTGTTTGCATCTGAAATCTACATTTCATTGGGTATCTCTAATCCGTCGTTCCCAGCTCCTTGCCTTTGACCAATGGAAAATATCTCAGATTTGGGCAAGTAAAATGTTTTATGGAATTCTAAATAATTATAAAAATGTATATAGTCGTCCCACCTTACTGATCAAAAGTTTCAGTGCTTTAACAAAAATACAAGCTGCCCTAAACCTGAAGTAAAGAGACATTTTCTGTATTTTCTTTAAAGTTGCAATTCATTACTCAGCTAATGAAGAAGTGCAATACTGGAAGTGTTTAACAATGTTAGTGTATAACAATGATTTATAATTTCATCTGTCTCAGCTATAATTTTCATCTGAGGCTTTCATGGGTAATGACAGTTTGGCTTAATTTGACAAACATAAACGTGCAAAATTAAGCAGCTATTGTGTGTCGAACACATTGTTCTAGAGAAGCAAACCTTACAGCTTTAATGTGTTTAAAGTGGAATATTCCTCTCAGAAAAACATTTATGTACTCCGCAGCAGATCATTTTATCGGAAGCGACTTGCACTCAAAGTACATTTCCTCAGTTGAAGCATTCCTGTGGAATCGAACCCGTGATCGTAACTCAACTGCATGTCAATCAAATCAATCCTGCTAACTAGTTTAGGGAATGCAATCTGTGTGCTGTGGGAACACTGTTCGAAGGATTAATAACACAATTCTCGGTTTCTTGCTTTGTTTTGCTGTTACCTGCTTAATAAGCTTAACTCACATCTTGTTGTTATGCCTCTCAACCAAAGTTCTGGCAAAACTTAAGAGAAAACATTATCCTGTGCCATGTTATCTCAATAACACTACAGGCTTTTTAAGTACAGGGCACCTTACATGACAAAGCTTGGCACCATATCAGAACTTAGTCCAGAGACCTGAATGCATTGTTTACTTAAGAATGGGTGATGTTTTGTTGAAAAGTGATCTCTCTCGCTCTCTCTTTCCCAGGAATGCTGTTCTTAAATAAAAAGGTTTCTGCTTTCCTAATTCTCTTACTCATGCAAATGGGGCCATTGCCAAAACTCTGCAGTGACCTAAGAATGTCGATGATATATTCGCACATTCCTCTGACAAAAACACGGGGCGCTATCATTTATCGAATCGCAGGTAACATTACACAATAAAACAATGGCATCTCTCTGTAGCCCGTTTCCTTGCAGACATAGAGAACAATGCGGCTATTGTTTGTGGCCCATGTGGTCCTGCTGGAGAGATGGTGTCCTCACTGATGCTAGAAGCAGGTCTTCCTTGAACCCTTCCCGTTTGCTCAGGGAAACTCCCTCTCCATGGGCCTGTATCTCTAAGGAACAGGAAAGATCTATTTGAATGTGTGGGCTTTCTGGAATAGTTTAATGGCAGCAGCCGTCCGCAGAAGGAAATATGCAAAGCAGATTCAACAGTGCCGTGGATTGTGTTTTATCACAGACATTTAGTGTGTGGGAAGGTGGTGATTGTTGTAAAGGTCATTAAGCAAAGTTTGCCAGTGTGTTGTACAATAAAACACCAACAGAACTCAGTCCCCAACCTTTACAACAATGCCATTAATTGTTTTAACCAATGTTTTAATAAAGACATTTTTATGAAGACATATGGAAGACTATAATTAAGCTAATATTTTCAACCAAACCCTAAAGTAATTTAACTTTAACATATCATTTGCACCATTTGTGCAACAGACATACTTAGAAACATTTGGCTTTTTGTATGAGATGTGATTAAACTTGCATTTTTTACTGATGATGAAACAAACAATAACCTAAAGGAAAAACTTACATTTAAGTACAGGCCAGACCTTTATAAGCGGCATTAAGGACTTAACATGGGTCAGTAATTAAACAGCAAAGCAGAAACAACATCCTAACCATCAGTAAAATATCCTAGAAACCACAGACTAAAAACCTCAGCAACAGCATAATAATGCCCGGCAACCAGTAACAACAGTGTTGCATTGTGGTTTTGTTTGGGCAGTGTTTACTTACTTTCCTGAAAGTGTAAGTCTATTACTTGTCATTTGACTGTAGGAAACATTTTTTAAGCTGTACAGGTTTCAACAAGCCCCTATAGTGACTCTTACAGATAATTCTTCAGCAATAAATGATGAATAATAAAAGCCATTGAGCTCATTTGAGAGTTTGGCTCTTATCATCACAGCCAGCGTGACAGAATTTCCATGTTCTGTTTCCTGCTGTTGAATAGATGCAATCGGAGCCGTTCTGAAAACATACAGAAGCTACAGTTACTCTGTGACATACTGGGTTGCTTTGTTTGTTGTTATGTTAAATTGCACATTACTAAAATTCAAATGATCAAATTCATAATTCGGTATCAATTAATAATGGTTCTGATTTCTGGATTAATAGTAAATGTGAAACAAAAACTTGAAATAAAATCTTATGGCACAATTTAATTACAAAAACATGATGCTACATATTTGTGTATGCATAGATTATATACATATATACATATTTCATTTTGAATATGTTCAGTTTAAAATAAAAATACAGGAATTTCCAGTGTATGTTACAAAATGTTAAGTTTGTTATTTGTCAAATATTTTACTAAACTGATTTTTTTACTACATTGATATTTTAGGCATTCTTGTGTTAATTATCTAATGTTAATCATGTCTTAATAAAAATATAACAACATGCCTAATATGATCTCATTTACTAATTTAAAACACTTTGGTAAAGACCAAAATTCTCGATAATGATGATAATAATATTATATATATAATAATAATATTAATTATAATAATCATTCCAATATTGATTATTAAATATTAATTGTACTAATAATGGTTAAGCTGGAATTCATGACTTTCCTCAATAAAAATAAACAAAAAAATGATTATTAAGCAAATACACATTCAAACAAAAGTGCTGAATGTCATAGAAGAACCATTTTAAGGTACAGTAAGGTTTCATAAAACCTTTAACATCTACATGGCATTTGTTCTTCGGTCGGTGTGGCGTTTGCCCTGCCCTCTCGTCACCCTTTCAGCTCATTTCATTAGTTCTGTTTCCTGTTATGTTTATCAGTTATCTTCCCTTATTCTGTGGCAGACAGTGTTGTGTGCTCCACCAGTCAGAAGTGTAATCAGTACTTTAGTTAGTCGTGCCTAGAATTTACAAACCAGTAGTTGCTGTTTTTATTTGTTTATTTTTTCCTCTCGCTCAAGAGCCGTTCACATACTTCCAGCTACTCAACCCTGGCACCCCTCGCCGTCCACCCGTCTTCCAAGCTCTCCAGCCCCTCCAGTCGTACTCAATCTACCCCCTCTGCCCTTCTGTGCCTTACTTCCCACCTGCCACAGCCCTGCTCTGAATTATCTCCCAGATCTCATTTTTAAGTTCTTGTCCTTTTAAATAAATGTTTGTTTTTTGTTGAGAAATTCACTGTGGCTGTAAACAGACGATGCATCTGCATTGGAATCCCTGACAGTTTGACTTTATATGACCTAATCCTCATGAAAAGTAGGTTTTAGTGAGTAATTTTATTATTTAGACAGAGATGTGAAAGATTTCTCCCTGACACATTCTGAAATTTTCTGAATTTTTTTTTTTTAATAAAAAATACAATGCAATGAGCAGAAAAAGCAGTGCAGTTGTATATTTTCCATGTAAATGATTCTATATTTTAATTATTTCTCTACCCTCCCTCTCGCTGTCTTACACACGTTTTGATCGGATTTCAGCTCAGCTTTAGCACTCAGAGGTAGTCAGGCATCGGTATGCATCAAGCTTCCGGAAACATCCGGTGAAAGCACAAAAGCATTTCTTCTGCTCTCTCTGCAGGTATTCGCCCGATCACCTGTTCCGGTACCATTTTTATCAGCTCCTCATTTAGCTGGTGAAAGGCCCGACTGGCGCTCATGCGGGACGTGGCAGAGCAGAACGCTGCTCTTCCCTCCCTGTGGGCCGCGGGAATAAAAGCCGGTGACCTGCCTGTGGCATACACTGTCGCTCTTTGTGCTCCTGCAGTCGTGTAATGTAAAGCCCCTCATTTTAAAAGCAGCGTACAGGTGCACCGGGGAATGAGACTATAGCAGGTTGTCTCTCATTAACAAGAGTGAGGGGGAGGGATGAGACAACAGATGAATGCCATTGAGAAAGAGAAGACGTGCACATGTAGTGACTGTAATAGATTAAAATAAACAGCTTTCTACTGTATTGTACAGGGTGTGTGCTACATATAGGCCGTCATGACTGTTAGCCTGACGTGTTCCTGGATCAACATTTTAATTAATGGGCAATGAGGGAGCTTTAGGTAAGAACTGTTATTGTTGTGACAGGAATGTTATTAAAGGACTAGCAAAGATGTTAATCCAGTAACTAGTCTTCCTTGGCAAAATTATGGCAACCATATTATGACACAAAAAGGCTCTTTAAAACTCTCTTAAAATTCATTCAGAGCCCATTTATCTTCACAATGATGATTTCTGTAAAATGACCTGCTAAATGACCTAAAAACAGAATGTAGCATAAAAACAGTCAACTACAGATACAGCAACAAGTGCAACAAGCCTCTTGTTCTAAAGTAACTTTGTGTGATGAACATGCATTTAAGATGCATAAGATTTTATGATAATGCCTTTATGATATTTTATTTTATGATAATGCCTTTATGATATTTTATTTTATGATAATGCCTTTATGTTTAATGCCTTTATAAATGTCAACTGCATCTTTCAGATGGCACAGGTTTGGTTCATTATCAGTGCAACATGGCTTAAAATCTGTTCACACAAAGTTAGCATTTAGCTTGAGTAGGAAGTCAATCTAGATTATTGTAAAGGAATAGTTTGCCACAAAATGGACATTTCGTCACGTGCTCCAGACATGGATTTCTTTTATCTAAACCACACAAAAGAAAATATTTCAAAGAATATCTGAGATGATTAATTGAAAAAAAAATTATACTTTTTGGGTGAACTATTCCTTTAGGCTGTATGTCCATCAAAGTGATTTTCCTCAGGCCAGTATTTATAAATGGCAGCAGCGTGACAAGAGGTAGATTTCATGCTGGGTGCTGCTGTTTTATTCTGGCTGCCAAGAGAAGAAAATGAGAAAAACTTTGGGTGAAACACACTGTTCTTTATTGTCCCTTATTACTCAACCGGAGGTGTGGTGAGACAAACACCACACTGACCAACACACTACCACACAATTATATCCTACAATGTCAAACAACTGTGTAGAAGTTATTACTTGTCTTTCAGCAATAACTGTGAAAAAGTAGTTCGGCTGACAAAGTTGTGCCAATGTGTGCTGCTTTGTTGCTGACAAGAATGTTTGGGTGGATACACAACCTTAAATCTGTTTTGTTGTCCTTTTTGGATCTTGACAGCTGTGGTCAAAATCAACTTTCCATTTGTTTATTATGGAAAAAAATTAACAACATAGGCTTTTAATATTGTGCTGTTGTCTTAGCAACTTGCTAACACTGTTCTGTAAATCTGTTGCATAGCACTATGCATTAGCGCTACAGAAACACGTATGAAATACAAATTATATGTTAAAGCAGTGAATACAGTTCTGATCTGTTTATCTTAACTAGATATCTGCAAACACTACTAAGGATGTCAAGGTATCATATTTTTACTATATCTTTATCATGACCAAAAGAATTCATGATAATGGTATTTTCACTGCATCTGTTCAAATATTCAGACATTACATCTGCATACATGTAAGTTGTAGCAGCACACAGACAAACAAAGTATACTTTGGGCTTAACTATCACTAACTGGGAAACAATGACTATAATAGGCAAATAACAAAGTGACTCCATGACTGGAGCCCACTTGCTTGGGGCAACGTCTGAGACTCAAACCGGTTTATCTATTCAGCTGCACAACCACAGTGAATAAAATGAAACATGACAGTGGACTGGGTAATGGTATATGTCACAATTCACCCAAGCCATGTCTTGCTTTCAGCTACAAGTGCTCATCAAGATTAACATGTTCCCTAGTGCATATGTTTTAGTTTAAGGGCTTCCATTCTTAAACCGAACTCTGCCACTTATGTGCCAGACATTAAAAGCATTTGCTTTGCAAATTATCATGATTTCCCATTGGAACGAGTCCCAAGTAATTTTTTAAAGACTCCAGCAAAGATTTCCCATGAGCTGGCATGCCATTGCGCTTATGCCAAACGTATACATGGGCAACGATTGTTTGGTCTTCCTCCGTGAACGCTACTTTGTTTTTTCCTGCTGGCTGCTGACAAAATATCAAGTGACACCATAATTTGATTGGTGGTCAATAAAAAGCTCCAGCCAGGTCTGGAGGTTGACAGGGCCAGTTGAAAACATGTCGTCTCCGGGGGATAGCAACACAGATCTGCCAGTGTTTAGGCAGAAAGAGAACAGGGCTCAGGCCAGGTCCAGAGAGTTACTGGATGGGTTACAGCACTGAGGCAGGACCCAGAGAGAGAGAGAGAGAGACCAGACTATTACCCAGGAAAGGCACTCATGCAGGGAGTTCTAGCGGAACGGTAGAGAAGAACAGACAGATCGTTCTGAATGGAGGTCCGATGACTGAAAGAGGTGGTTTGGGTTTCTCGGCACAAGAGGGTTGTAATTCAGAAACAGACATGCAGATAGTGTGCAGGTCCAGTGTGTTTTCTTTTGGAAAGCGGTGAAATGTATAATTACATAAAAATGTAAATGTATTAATACTGTTTACAGAGCTAATAGCAGAGCTGGGGAAGCTAACATGCTTGTTCGCTTAAAGGTAGCATAAGCAACTTCACAGACTAGCAATAGCAAGTTGCCTTTTGATTGGAGGAGCCAGGCCTCCGTTTTTGGTTTAAGGGCTGGACCCAGTCCAATAAAGTAACACCAATGACATATGTTTGTTCTGTAATGAGTTTAAGTGCAGCTAACAGGAAAATATGTCCATATGTCTGGTGGACTGCAATAAGAGTGGCAGTTTTAACAAATAAATGAACACCAATTATGTACATGAAACACATTAACATACTGTATGTGATGTATGTAGGTCAACAAATGCTCACTGAAACGCTTTTGTATGGATGGAGAGCGTTTATAGTAATAATGTAAATTTAGTCCTGCTGTCAAAGTCTGTGATATTGAGTAGCTTTATATCTGTATGTCTTCTCAAATGTGATCGTAATGGGAGCCCATCACAAATGTGATTGTATAGCTCAGGCATGGCAGTGGTCTGTTATGTTCTGTGTACTGTACAACACTTTGTAACTATAGCAACAGTTTCTCTGTTGCCATGTTTTGACAGAAAGAATCAGGAAATGCTAAGTATAAACACTTAAGAGTAACAATGACGTTTTTTTGCAGTGTTCCTAAAAAATCCCTTTCCTGAGGCATTTTCCCAATCAGAGAGACCTTCACTTTAGTGTTTTCATGCAACTGGGCACAGTTGGATTTCATTGCCGCCATTTCCACCATGTGCCATCCGACGACCTCTGAACATTGACCTGGGCTGCGTCTGAAAGCCTAGGCAGCTGACGTGTTGCTCTGTCAGGGAATGACTTCACAGGCAGTGTTTGTGTATTAAGACACCTCCATAGGCTGCATTAACTGATTTCAGGTGCAGCCCGAAATAACATTAAGACCAGGCATGAGCAGAAGGACATGCAAACTGGACTTTAAAAGTGACGACAATTGGAATACAATGCTCTATATAAACACACCTACTGATGCTCACAAGCTACACAAGGGCCAAAAGCGAGATGTAAAGAGCGTTGAGTCATTCAGTCGTGTACATTAGAGCAGAGCTCCGTACAAGCAGCCCTGCATGCAGTCACAATACGGCTCAGTTTCTTTGACACACTTTATCTGGTGGGCCACGATTCACTGCAGCGGCGCTGTGGTAACCTTGCCTCAGCAGGTGCAGAGGTTTGTAAACTGTGAAAGAGGACAATGGAAAAACAGCACGACAAACCCAAACACAGCTTTTGATTAGCATGTGTAAATCCTTGTTTTGAATGAAGGAGAATTTTAAACAGAATCTGATACAGAAGGAAAGGGTGCAAAGATTGATAAGCTGTTAAAAATTGTGAACTGATTTAAAGAAACACTTATTGAATGATTTTAAGGGCCCAAAGATTTTCATTACAGTTGGTTTTTGACTGTCTGCTCTCAGAAATGTGTTATGTGCGTCTAAACTTCATTTTACTTATATAATACAGTTTATAATATTATTAATATTATATTAATAACATATTTACAGTAAATAGTATTACATATAATTATGGAAGTATAATGAAACAATTCTGAAACATTTTATTGTATTGATTATAAAGTCAATTCTAAAGTTATTTAAACTAAAAAGACATTATTGTTCAAAATAAAGTAATAAAGGAAAAAAATAATGAGTGATTTAGTTTCATGTGTTTCTGACGTCTGGCTGTATGAGATCTAACACTGACCCTGTTTTCCCGTCTGAGCAGAGCTGTCAGGAAGTTGCCAACATGTCTGTAATGGAGCCATGAGAAAAGCACAGCACACCGAACGCTCTGTCACTTTCCTCTCAAGCTTTCAGAGGACAGCTGCTAAATTAGACTGAAAATGTTTAGCAACAGCATAGCGCTAACATCAGCAGCACACACTGTTTATAAAACATGACATAATAGTTTCTGCTGCTGTTTATACATCTGAAGAGATTTAAAGACAATCCCATAGCAGTCTGATCACAACATTGTATTGTTACTGTTTCATGCAGCTTTACTAAATGTGTTTAGATTAATGCTCTATAAATCATCTGTTTGATTAATGTGTATAATAATATTAACATAATGTATTCGTGTTTATTATTATTATTAAATACATATGCATACATATTGTATAAATACATATACATACATACATACATATGCATAAATGACTGATTTAACAATTAAAACGTTTTCAAATAAAAATCTAAAACAATATTTTATATAAAATAGTGTATAATTTTATAAAGTATAACTTTAGAAAATATAGGCAACAGTAAATTATTTCAAACCTAAATAATATCAAAATATAATTAGAATAAAAATATAACAATGCCTTATGCATTACAATGAACATAAGTTATTGTATTATAGGTAAGCTAACCACTGTGACTATTTTACTGTTTAACTGAATCCAGAAAAATCCTGTGCTGTGGTACCACAGCTGAGCAGGTAAAACACGAGACAGGCAATGAAAGAGAAACTGTGGTGCAGTTTCACAAAACTGTCCACAAGCAGGCAATTTCAGCAGCTATGAAACGCGAGCCCCAAGCAGAGAAAAACAGCGATGACAGATGTTATATCTAAGGTTCTTTTGTTGGACAGTTTCCCTCAATAAGCTTGCAAATTGCTCTGATCTTAAACACAAAGCGCTCTCTCACTCCGGCAGTGATGGAGCTAACCTGAAGGAGAAGTGAGGTGGTGAGAATCGCGCTGAGTTTGGAGTCAGAGCTACTTCAAAGTTCAGGCAGTGACAGCAGCCGCAGAGACAAAGAGAAGTGAATCAAAGCGTGAGACAAGACCCCATATACTGGGAAAATGAATATCGCTGTCTTCAGGAGAGTCTGGAATTCATCTCATTGTGCAAACTTACAGTTCAACAAAATATGACAATTCTGTTATTATTTTCTGTTACCATTACAATATAGTTCTGTGTGTCAAAACAAAAGCATGTATGTTGAGCTTAATGTTAATTCATTATAAGCTTAATTCCCTGCAATAAAAGCAGATAGTGTACATACATAGCATGACACATTCATAGCATAAGTTGTATAATAGCTTTACGTGAGGAATAAAACAAAATAAGGAAGCACCATTTTTCATATTGTTAGACCCAGAATGTTTTCTTTCTTAATAGTAGATAAAAGCATAATCACATCACCTCAACACATTTATTGAACAAACATATGTATAATGCATGGAATGTGTAGAGATTTGTGCATGACATGCATTACAACTCTATATTTAGTTATTACCATTTTGAATCAGCTAAGAGACTCTTACGTATTTAACATATATGCTTACGTCTCGCTTCAGACGGGCCGGACTGGGGGGCTTTAGACAAGGACCTACACCTACATGGGATGAAAGACGACACCCTCGGCACTCTAGAATCAAACTACACAATCTATACAGATGTCACACAAAGCTCAGATTAGGCTGGAAAATTAAGGAGAAATTTCCTTTCCCTAAGCAGATTAGCGGGGTACATCTTAAAACGCTGCCATGGTGTGCCAGTCTGACCTGTTGCTGCATAGTCGCATGTGCCATTAAGCTGCGATGTGACATGGAGAAGTCCAGTTGGAAGAGTGGGAGTCTGCAGAGATGATGTCCCACCCAATGAAAGGCAGCCCGCAAGTGTTTTATCAGTAGGTGGCATCTCAGGGGCACATGCCCGGCTCAACCAAGCAGACAGTCAGAGAGGAGCAGAGCTTCTTCAGTGAGAAGCCCTCACAATGTGTGCACTCCCTCGAGAACTGAGCATGCAGCATCTACACCCAGCAAATGACACACAGCAGCGCCTGACAAACTCAGTAAATGTTTTTACGGGATCTATTAGCGCTTCAACACAGGAACAGACAAACGGCTCCTGAAGATAAAAAACTCAGAACACACTCTACAGGTGCCCTAATATACTCACAGCTGCGCCTGAAGCGTTTAAGCTCTGCTGTGAGTCAATTACAGTATATTGGTGTGATTAGACATGAGTTTTAGACCCTGGTTACATCGGGAGCGTTTCCCATGACATTAAACCAGACATGTTCTAATTTAAGTAACATTTAAAAGAGCTGTTCATTAAAACAAAACAAATGAGTTTATATAACAACACAGCATAATACCAAACAGTAACAAGTCTCCTCATCTTATATTGATTCAAAATGCACAAAAACATTATTCATACATTAGTGCCTATTATGAAGTCTCTTATAATGAGGCATGCTAGGAACTGCAGGTCCTCTGCTCAGATTTAGCAGTATTGGATTAACTTTAGTAAAATGGATAAAATTATTATTTGTAGGTTAATATATGAGGCGACTGTATGCTTTCATTATATGGCAAAGAGAGGCGTGAATGTTTCAAAATGACTCCTTTGTGTTACAATGAATAAAAAACACATTTTCTCACACAGGTTTGAATCTAGAGATGGTAAATTTACGAAATCATTCTCATATACACATACACAAGCTCAATCTATAGTCAACTGAGGCCACGTCCAAATAATCACTCACATTACTTCAATGAAATGTTATGACAGAAAAATGTGAAACTCAGTTTTCATATAATAATAATCATGCCAAAATGACTGTGAGTGTAAGTGATATTTTTAATAGTCTCATGTGTATTTTATGCCCATATCACATTCAAAGTGGTTTGGCAAATAATTGTATACATAGCACATGATAATCTGATGTGTGGAACAGGGCAGCTCAGTTTGAGAAACAGTTCGGTAGCAACAACCATAATACAAACATACTTGATGTCTAAGTGTTGAATTAACTACACTGTTACTTAGTGACCAATGGCAGGTGATTGTGTTGTTCATAACAGTGACTGACTTGGAGCCGAGACTTTTCTTCATTGGTCAGATTGTGAGGCCTGAACACAGTGTGAGTTAACATGAGGGTCAAAAAGAGCCTAAGCTAAATTAGCTTGAGCGCCACACAGTTATATAGAAAAGGATTTTTTTTTGCAAGGACTTTTTCCCCTTTTTCTCTGTGATTAATAAATATTTATATATATTTATATAAAATGATAACCAGGTATTGAAGAGGTCATTGTAAAATATGTAACTGTCAGAAAACGTAATTCACAGTTCAATTAGAGGTTTATTTTCCTGGCACATAATTAAGCTTTTTAATACATAAACAATGACACTATATTTACATTTAATTCAGTGAAAATAAAAACACCTTGAATCTGTAACCACTGCAAATTTTGTTTCTCCTAAAACAAAGGTCTCTCTGATCAGACATATTACATACAGCCACCGTATCACAATATTATCATCCCCCTGTGTTTTGGTGACTTTTATCTGCTATATTTTGCAACAAGCTTGAACCCTTTTAATTCTCATAAAGACTGAAAAGGGCCTTTGTCTGGGTTTTGAACACCTGGCGGGAGTTACCTTAGAATGACTGGCCCTCGTGTGCTTTCAGGGGCTTGTGGTCTTACTGCCAAAGCAGTAAGTGACTGTATTTAACCACAACATGGACTTTAGTCAGCACCAGCGACATCCCAACAGCCATTTTCCCCTTTTGGTGCATTTGATGCCGGGGGGAAATGTTTTTATGCATTTCTACAAAGTTAAGGAAAACTGAGTTAAATTCACTCATTTATTATCGAGTTTGTTTGCTAAACTCACCTCACTGTACTGGGCCGTTCTGTTGGTTGCTGGGGTGTTAAAAGTTGGTGATGAAAGACCCAAAACCCCCTGTTGATATGACCTCAATGTACGATTTTTTTCAGGCAAAAAATGTAAGTTGGATGGTTTAAAAAATCCTACCTTCTTCACAAGTCACATGCCTTTAAAAATTTCCATATTTATATCACAAATACTTATATATATATATATATATATAATACTTATATATCACTATAATTTGCAATTAAATTTGTGTATGAAATAGTGTCTATATTCATCAGTCTGAGCTGAATCTAGGTTATATTACATTCATTGTGATTTTCTTAATAAACCATTCAAGTTTCTGTGTTGGGATGTGTCTGCACAGTCATGTGATTTTTAGGAGAATGCAGTCCTACAATTAGCCGGCTAATGCCGCTGACCTGCGCTGAAGCCAGCAGAGGGGAAGAGACTTGACCTTCATTTAAAAGGTGTGGAATACCAATTAACCGGAGCAGCCAAGCTTAGAGGATGAGGGCACCTGCCTTCACTTTCCCACGATTTCCCCTGGATCAGCCTGTCAGGTGACTCTGAAACGCTTCATTTCAATCATCAATTAGGTTCATTAACCAACAGTTTGATTAGTTAACAAGCTGTGGTCCATGGACCTCTGGCTGTCTGTTAGGGTTAAAAACATGACCAAAACAAAATATCACATTGTAAAAAACACAAACACTAAATGAATCAGCTCATAACAATGAAAGAAATATAGTATGTGTGTTTCTGTTCTTTCACTTAATTGTTGGTTAATATGTTGGTTAAACTGTTGGTTAAAACTTGCTCTAATGTTCATTAATCTGTGATGTACATATACAAAAGTTTAGGGTCACTTGATTAAACTGTTTCTCATGATCTATATATAAACCATTTGTCATGAAGATTAAAAAGTGAAAGTAAAGGGATTTAATGTTTGAATTTTTGTGGACAAAACTATAATAGTGCCAACATATTCATTCTGCATTTTCATTCTTTCTGAAATGACAATTATGTATAAATAAAAATGTTTTTATAAAGATTATTTGGACCAAAAAATAAAGAAAATAATCTCAGTGTGGTGCTTCAAAAAACAATCAATTTTAAAAAGGGTAATGCCTCTAAAATGAAACGCTTTGATTCATTTAGAATTTAGACTTTCATCATAACATAATTCCCAAAGTTACATTTCTGTTATTCAGTTTTTAATGTATATGCTAATGTGAAAAACATTCATAAAATTGTTAAGTGACTGTGAACTTTTGAACAGTATATACTGCGTATACACTAATGCTGAAAACTTGAGTGTTTATAAACTTTACATGTTGGACAGTATTTTGGGAAAATCTAACTTGGATTTTCTTGCATGGAACATTTATTTTCATGACACAGTAAATCACAATTAACCTTTCTTAGCCGCACCATTTGCACACGCTTTGATTAACACTACAGTGCTCCGGAAAACCATCTTTCCTCTCCTGCCTCCTCTTTTATTTTTCCTATCCAACTTTTCCTGCTTTCACTTCCCTACACGTTCTTTCCTGTACACCCTCTCTTGATCTCTGGAAGACTTGCCCTCATTAGGAAGTGTTTAGAAACCTGCTGAAGTGAGAAATGGCCCGGCGAGAGCTCGTTGTCCTAATTAAACTTTGACAAGAAGAGTGACAAGATGCAATGGAGGGGAAACAATAGCAACAGTGTCCGAGTATGAGCCCAAAGCTGGGAAAGCCTTTGTCCTGCCGAAACAAAAGCATTTGTTTGCATGTATTAAGCTCCATTCTGCTTCACAAGGACCAGGTGCAAAAACCAACTTTACACTGAACATCAGAACGCATCACACCTTGGCTCATCTGACGCTCGGCCCGCAGTCGCTTCGAATCCGTCCCTCCACCAACAGATCAAAGAGACTTTGTCCAAATGTAAATATTGCTGCTGAATTAATTCACACTCATTATTTCCAAAGCCTGACACACAAGCACAGTCACTTTTGATTGGAGGGTGGGTGAGATAGTTTGAGGGTTTTAAGGAGGACAAAAAAACATTCCCAAAGTTCCCAAAATGTTTGTTCTCCCAAAATCAACTACAATTCTGATTCATCTGGGAAAAATGTACCTGCCAAGCATCGCGTTGTCTTTTTAAAGACTGACTCACTGGCAGGCAGGTGGTACTCAGCACAAGAGGCTGCTCACAGGACACAGTGTGTGTCGCAGTGGGCGGAGAGCACACTTGCCCAAAAGGGGAGGACCTTTAAAAGCTGTTATAAAGTGTGGTGGATGTAGAATCATGTTCAGTGAACAGTCATCTGTAATCTTTGTAATCATTTCTGTACAATTCCCTGCAGCAGCGCTATGGCACAGAATGGAACTATAGAGAACGGGGTCCCTCGAAACGTGGCCCCCCCACCTCTGCCTCAACCTGTTAAAAACCCAGAGATTAAACACACTAAGGTAAGTTTGTCTTACAGTTTTATTTGTCCAAATTCAGGTGATAATATTTAATAGCATTCAAGCTGGATTCATGTTTAGACTTTAATCTTTAAAAACATGAAGATTTCAATAAAAACAAATCTTTTCTAAATCTCTATACTAAATACTAAATCTATGTACTTGTGCTTTAAAGAACCCTGAAACTGATCTGGGGAAAATGTTTTGAAAAATTAACAACACTTTTATTTCAGTTCAAGAATCAGTTCAAGCTCTGTATACAGTTAAAAGTTTATCTTTATGAGTGGAGAATTTTTACTTTAGAGGCTGCAATGTGAGATACACCTTGGAAAACACAAAGCACATATAATATATTGTTGTGTTTTGTTGTCAACTCTTTGTGCTAAAATAATGTTTGTTTGTTTGTTTGTTTGTTTGTTTGTTTGTTGCAGATTTTTATTAATAATGAGTGGCACACCTCAGTTAAAGGAAAGACGTTTTCTACATTCAACCCTGCAACAGGTGTCAAAATCTGTGACATTGAGGAAGCAGATAAAGTAAGATTTGAGAATTTCAACCATTTGTTATAGAATTGTACAGTTATTAACTGTATGCAATACTTATAAACATTATAAAAACAAATAAAACATTTGTTTTATATCATTCATTATTTACCAGTTGAATAAATAAACTATGTGCATATTTGTCCAGTATTTATAATCATTTGCAACTATGTACCCAGTGTAATTGTATTTGTTTGTAAATGTAGCCTGTTTACTGTTTACTTACTGTAAACATTATATTTAATATTAAAGAGCAGTAAACACCTCATGCGTCATTCACCTTATGCCGTGTCGTGTGACGTTTAATTGGACCAGGCTGACGTAGATAAGGCGGTGGAGGCTGCCAGCGCGGCCGGGAGGAAAGGCTCTGCGTGGCGTCGGCTGGACGCGTCGAGCCGGGGCGAGTTACTGCACAGACTGGCGGATCTGCTGGAGAGAGAGCGCTGTATGCTCGCTGTGAGTTCATTTCTCCATCTCCTCACACACGTCAAATGCAGCCATTACAATGGAGGGTTTGCTGGTGGGCGTTTCCAGTCTGTCCAAACATTTCCCTTAGTATTGAACGCATCCCATCTCTGCTCATACAGATAACGCTCAAGCATTTGAATTCATCACAAACTTTATATAAAAGCCAATGCTATGTATTTTCCTTACGACCGCATGTGGAGAATAAGACCATGAGGAACTTTCGCCTCAGATCTCAGTTACCATAGTTAAAACGCCTAGTGTTTTTTAATACTGTGTTTTTCTTTGCACTTTAAGAGAAAAACCTCATTTTTTTATTGCCTGGCAAACTGGAATAAGGAAAACAATTATAAAGTGTTGTATTGTTGTATTTATACATATAACTGTAGTGGTGATGTGTAGGGTTGTATGTGTTTGGTGGGAATGGCTGTAGTGTAAAACTTGGTTATTATTCAGTGTAGATGGACTGTCACGCATGTCTGAATGCATCCGTCAAACACAGCTGCAGGTGTGATCAAGTCTTGTCTGTTAAAACATCTCACATCAGTTTTGCCTTTGAGGAGCAACCCATTATTTTGAGTTGTAGTTTGTATTTAGTTGTAAACTCTGTGCAGTATTACAACTCAACATTATAATTAAACCCTTGCCTGAGTTCGTTTTCACCATGATCTAATGCCAGATCATATGAGTGACTGCATTTGTAAAAGAAATTGTACAGATGTGAGTGAAGTAATGTTTTCAGATCGCATGTGATTGCTAATTGCAAACATATCCTTACGATTCATCACTGGGGTATAGCTAATTTCAGTAACTCCAAGCTCTGGGTAGGGAAATAAAGAGCAGATCTGGAGATAGAGCAGTAGAAATGATCTCTCTCTTAAAATGTTCTCCCTCATCATTATTAAGTCATTTGCAGAACTTTTACAACAGAACACTAAACAAATGGGATCGATCAAATGTAATGCATATGTATTTGTCACAATTAGACTTGTGCAGTGTTGCATGCTTCCCACGCAAACCGAGTCTTTCGCCTGAGTTGGTTACATGTAAATGGCAGAACACACCCAGCTCTTACCCTGTGATTCATTTGGGGTCTGTCAGTAGCTTGAGATGGGAGATTCAGATATCAGAGGGATCGTGCTTTTGCTGTAATCTTACTTTGGGTAACACAGTGTGTTATTTAGAAGTGAATTCATTACGGCGTTGATGGCTAAGGTCCCATATTACAGAGAAGTAATACTCCTGAGTAAGAAACGTGCCAATGACTGCAGTCATGGTTTAACCAACCTCTCCATTGTGTTTCACTCATTGCTTCATTGTTTTTATTATTAGAAGGCAGCAGAATTTATTATTTTTGTTATTGTTTCATTTTTGGACCTGCAAACTCCCAGTGCGCATTAAATTCTTGGCGTCTTCCGACGGAGTTGTTTTGTATCTAATTTGTAGCTCTCGAAATGAGCATGTTTTTTTAAAAAGCCTAATAAAAATGCCAATTTGAAACAGATTTCTAATAAAAATGATAATTTTATGCTTTTATGTTCCTAGAATTGGTTTCGCAGCAATTAAATCAAATACTGTACCTTCATTTCCAGACTCTGGAGTCCATGGACACGGGTAAACCTTTCCTGTATGCTTTTTTTGTTGATCTGGATGGCAGCATTAAAACTCTGAGGTATTACGCTGGTTGGACAGACAAGGTTCATGGCAAAACCATGCCAGTCGGTGAGTATTAATGCCAGTGGTGCTTCATGTTACTTTAAATTGTGTCATGGGAACGTTTGTGTACATCTGATGAACGTGGTTTGTCTGTCATTTGGAATAATCTAAATGTGTCACTTTGTCAGTTTTGCTGTCAATCAAAGCTGTTCAGCTGTTCAGTGCAATAATAGGCTGTTATGGGGAATAGTGTTGCACAAAATTAGTTAGCATTAAATCCATTTTAATTTATTGCTGGGAATTTGAGGTGAACTGGACACGCCCAACGGGATGTTTAATTTAAATTGAAACGACAAGAAGGAATTTATTGAACTGGAATGCAGAGAAATTCCACATGGATAACAGAAGAATTTCATTAGAAATCTTCATTTTCATTTTAGGTTTTCATGTCCTAAAGGTAGGGTAGGCAATTTTAGGAAAGCTACAATCAAAATCAAAAGCATACAATAAAAGCCCCCCCCCCCAATAGTGCTCTCCAAAGCCAGACCTCCTCTAGCACATGCCTGCATAGTTTGACAGGCAAGTTGGRCATCCAATCACTGCATTCATATCSAAGTCAAACATTTTATGGTTCTGTGCCTTTCACAGAAAACATACATTAATACAAATATATTTATACCACTAGTGATTTCTGTTAGGATATTAACATACTTTCAACCAGCATAATACATTCCCATACCTTTAAACATGTTGGGAAATATGTTTTAATAATTGACAGTGTTACTAATTTGATTAAATAAACAATAAAATATACATTTTATTTGTGGCATCGCAAATACTGATTATCAATATCATCTAATATTTCTGGATTATGAGCAATTTAAGTATATTTATAGCACTTCAGTTTAAAATTACAGCTCTGAATTAATTTAAAATTACAGCTCTGAATTTTGTTTGCCACCTCAATTCAAATTCAGAACGTGAATGGAAATGTAGCGAGGACAGAAACACTCGTGTTGTCATTCCCTGCTAGAGATTAATGAGTGTGAACGGATTGATGGGTGGTATGTCACCCCCTCTCTAATTCTGCCTCTTCCCCCAGCATTCCATCCACTCCAGGAGACTCAACAGACAAAACATGCATCCCTTCTTTCCCTCTGATTAGATTCAAATAAAGCGTTAAAAGACACACAAAGGAAAAGGAAGACACTCTGATCCTAATCGCTGAGGTGCGACTGCTGGTGCTGCAGATGCTGGAGACCAGTGCATCAGCACCCAGATACAATGTCTCGCTCTTCAGAGGCCTGGAGCGTGGCCTGTGACTAGAGCAGCTTTCAGTTTCATTATTGATAATGGGTGCCGCCTAGTGAAAAACTTGACATTTATGGATCATTTGTCCTTATTGCACTAGCCAGATTAACTCGGAATGTCAAACACCAATTAATCTGGCCAACATGACATTTCTACTCACAGCCAAAAGTGGCTGTCGCACCTTACAGGAGTATCCTGACAAACAGGTGCAGGGTTCTGTTTGCTCGGTTGTAAAATCTGATTGGTCAAAACTTCCACTCTGCATAACTGTACATTAAACATGAGACATTGATTGGCTAAGAATTTGGCTTAATTTGGCCAATTACTAGATGCAGTTACTTGCTGTGCAGTGCCTGTTGAGAGCATTATGTGTGAGGCGTGAGGGTTGTACAGTTTTTTGTTTACTGAAATAAATCCTCCTGTGGATGGGACTCTCCCATCCATGACCACTCCCTAGCCATGTAAATTTAACCTTTGATGAACAGCACTGTCAGATCAGTTAGGAAGGGCCGTTGGCTGATCCCAGTCAGAGATGAGCATTGTGTAGGGGAGTCGTCAAGTCTGTAATCACCCGACACACAGCGGTGTGGGAAACATGAGAAGGTCAGGTCTCAGAGAGGACGGCTTTAGTAGATTAACAGGTGTGGCTCCACCGTATCCATCCATAGATGACATGAAATGTCATGTATGTGCGTGGGAGTTTCATACGAGAGCATCTGAGCTTGTAGTGTGGCTGTGGTGTCAGATAATCTTAATAGGTTCGCATTAGGGCTCATTAATGCCATCATGTCTTTTGTTTTCAGCTGAATAAACTGTTGTAGTTGTGTAACTATTGTGTAGTGTATTTTAAAACTGTTTAAACTATATTTCATCTCTGTTTTTTGATTTTGAATATATGATATATTTTTATGACGTATATTTGGACATATCTCTCAACATTTTGTTTTGTCTTTAGTCATAGATTAATTTGTTCACAGAGCTCAAAGGAATTGTTTCCCCACGATTAATATATTATATCATTTATAGGTTACAAAGCTTAATACGTTTTGAAATGGTCTAATATGATTAAACAAGAACGTGCTTGAGTTTTATTAATTATTGTGAGTGTTGTGAAAGGTTATTGGTTATTTCTTGTAACATATTTGTTTTATAACATTTGATTTATATCTACCAGTTTCTGGAAAATACAGTTTGTAATGTACTGCATCCCAGTACAGTTTGTAATGTACTCTATTCCAGTACAGTTTGTATTGTACTGTAGTTAATTAGATATTGTCCCATTTTTCTGTTGATATTTTAAGCTATGTTTTTCAGTATCTACCCTCTAAAATTGTTCGCTCAGAAATTTTAATTCTGCCATTGTTTAGTCGTCCTCATGTCGTTTAACACATATGCAGTTATTTGTCTGAATGGGTCAAAAACGGCTGGTGTAAGGTCAAAATTTAGGATTAGGTTTTACCTCAGCTAATCTTCTTTTCTCTTCTTTGTGTTTGCTGAAAACACACTTATGAACCAACTGTGTTTGGTGTTATGACCTCAAACCAGTTGATGTGAAGGTGGCTGTAATTGGAAAGCTTTGAAAAAGAGGAATATTTCAGTCAGTTCAACACAAAAAGCAATCATATGACTTCAGATAATCTGAAATACAGTAAGTGAGTCATGTAGACTATTTTGTTTGTTTTTGGAGCTTGACAGGTCAACCATAAACTATCCTTACAAAATTAGTCCTTTTGAGTTTTACAGTGACAGAAACTTTCAGCTGTTAGCAACATGAGTAAACAATACAGAAATTTCATTTCTGGGTGAGCCATTCCTTTAATAATCAGTCGTGGTGCAATTACATAGTGGAGCAACTAGATACACATTAGAACAAGGAAGTGGTAAATGGCCCAATCTCAATGGCATTTTCCATCGGAAAAGTTCAAGTGCGAAGAGATGTGATAAAATAGCATTGCTACCTTACATTACCCCTGGCTGGTTATCTGACTCCTGGGAGAGAGAGCGAAAAGTGAAGCAGACCTCTAAGAGTGAACAAAGGTGTGCGTCCAAGCCAAGAGCAGATCTGCACCGGGTTTGAACTACTGCCCAGACTTCTCACACACCTCATCCCTCTCTCATTTCAATGTGTCTCAGTGAAAGGAGAAAAAACGACAGAACATATACGCTCTTCCTAACCAGAGCTTTGTGTGGGCCATTGAAACCATCGCTCTGGGTTTTTCTTCATCTTCTGTCTTTCATGTTTGGTTTTTGATGGCCAAGAGCTTCCCAAGGAAACAATGATTGAATATCAAAGGGGAGCTATAGTGTATTATTAACTGTAGTGCCTCTTTACTTCCTTATTTCTCTTGTTTTTCTTCCTAACAGATGAAAACTTTGTGTGTTTGACCAAACACGAGCCCATCGGTGTGTGTGGAGCGATTATTCCGGTGAGTTGGTGGATATTCTGTCAGGTTTCATTTGTGGCCAATGACAGTTAATGATTGTAGTTGTTCTCAGTGCATGAGGCAAGTACACTGTATACATACACTGTGCATATTACTGTATGGGGTAATTATGTATTTCAAAACTTACAGTAATATTTATATATATATCCATATGCAAATTAAGTAGTAATATATTTTTAATACTATTTGTTTATCTACCTTTCAATAAACAAAACTTAGGTTCGCAGACACAGAATAAAGTAACTCAAAACACTATAATCAAAACCAGAAGCCCTCAAAAACTCTATTACCACATGAGTACTGAGCAAAACCAGGGAGTATGAACAAACAAGAGGAAGAGTGGTAGGTAAATAAGAGACAGGTGAGGGTAACCAGGAACCATGGCAACAAAGGAGGGTTAAATGACGACTATTTACAGACAACTTGGTGCTGGAGAGTCACTGTCCTACAGTGTAGCTGCAACTGCAGCTAAACTCTTTAAGAGCAAAGACTGCTGATGATCTCTGGCCTAGAAAAGCTACAAGACTTTCTAAAGCAGACTTTTTAAGTAAAAAAGAAATCAATGTTATTTGTTTCAGTTCAATATAGTTGAACGTAAGTCTATCACCACAATCCATTTTGCAATCAACTTTGAAGGTTACCAAGAAGATTAAGTTACTGGTGTTTTTTTCCACTGGCATACACAATCTCTGCTGGCAAGAGCATGCATCACTACAAACACACCGCATGGCAAATTTATTCTGTTCGTAAATGTTTGCAGAACTGATTCAGGCTGGCATATAAATAAAACAAAAGCGTTCAGACCTGATTTTGAGCACTAAGCATATAAGCACAGTTGGATCTGTGACTGTTGTTGTGTATGTAATGCTGTGGAGGTGGTTGTAGTTTTGACACAGGTTTGTCTGTAAGTTGTAGGCAACACCTGTCTAGAGTCTTCAGTGTAAGAAACACCTGTGATAGGTTACAGACACAGGCAAACACAGACTCACCACTCCCTGCCACAAACATCATGTACGGAAAGAGATCAACAATCTCATTTACAATCAGAAGCTAAACCCAGGATTCATGGATTCTTTTGGAAAGCATTAAAATCACATTTAAACTCCTTACTGTAAAGATCCTATTTTCTGATGAAACTCAAACGGTTCTCTGGGTCTCAGTGATTCCAATTACAGGAAAACAGCATGATGGTGGAAAAAGATGTGATTTGTATGAGAATAGCTCCCACATGTCCTTGCAGAATGACATGTATCATTTCAGATACTGTACGTCATACATTATAATGTCTTGTGTAATGCATGGAGAAGTAACGTCTGAATGGTGATAAATGGGACATATGTTGAGGGGTTACCATCAGTCTTTTGTATTCAAATCCTTAACTGTGGCACAAAGTCTGGTGCACACACTCAGACAGGAAGTGCCTTCTGACTGACATGTAAAGGGATCAGTCAGTGCTTTTATGTGCCATTTAGTCAGGGATTTGAAACTACATTGTTAAATAATATAATTGAATAATAATAATTGAGTTTTGTAAAACAAAAAAGGTAATTTAAAAATAGCGGAAAATATGTAGAGAATATGTAGGCATAGTAAACTGTGTCCTCTCACAATGTTGTGTATAGTTTACTTCTAGTTTAGTTCTGTGTGAAATGTGTGTCAAATGGATGGCTTAGGGTCTAAGGCAAAAAAAGTGACCAGACTCTGATTATGTCTGGTGGAGGTTAAAACGGTGAAAAACTTGCATACACAGACTGCAGCAGAGACCCAGGCAATAAACAGGAGAGGATGTAGAGTTTGTGGTGGGATGGTTTGAGGATTCACCACAATGAGACGTTCTTGCCTCTTAATCAAATCATTGTTGTCCAAGAAACACAATATTGTTTTCATTTCCAAACGTTTCAAATCATTCTAGTTTATTGATGAAAAATTGCTTTTTTATCTTCTCGTGTTGCTTTGGCAACGATGCAGAAACTCTTCATACACACTGAGATTGTATCATAAATGTAATTCATATTTGGGGTGAGTTTTGTGGTAATTACAGAAAGCAGCGCTGGCACTCGGAGCACATGAGTCACTCTGAAAGAAAATCTAAAGACTGAACATGCAATGCAGAAACATATCTAATTACAATCACAGCATCCAAAAGATGTAAAAACTAACAACTCTTGACTATTAGACAAGTCATTTCTGCACATATTTCAGTGACTCAGTTCTGAGCTATGGATTTGACTGGCACACATTCTGCCCCCAGCGCTTTATAAATGAATGCATTCATATCATTATTCTTATTATTATACTTTATACAACACTTATCAACTGCCCAAAAGACCCTGGCAACCACATATTAATGCGCTAAGCACTCAGAACACTTAAACTCTAACACTCCAAGCAAGCGTGTAGTAGTGTGCTATCCAACACCTTAGCAACCAAACAGCAACAGCTGGAGGCCACGCACAACAATTCAGAACTTTTTTGCTACAGAAAATGTGAAAATGTGACGTTTCTATGTGTGAATTCAACAATGAGGTTCAACAGACAGGTCAGCTGATCACTGATCTGATGATAATGGAGTTCTTTAACAACTTCAGATGTGTTTATTTATGTGCTTTAAATCCGTTTTATGGGCGTGTGTGTTTGCAGTGGAACCTCCCTCTTCTGATGTTCATGTGGAAGATAGCTCCAGCCCTGGCCTGTGGAAACACCGTCGTCATCAAACCTGCTGAGCAGACCCCACTCACCGCTCTCCACGTTGGTGCGCTCATAAAAGAGGTGAGGCTGCACTGAGGGATTATGGGATTGCTTTTGTAATTGTGTTTGCTGGTATGATTTTATTAATATGGACATTAATGATTGATTGCATCAAGCCTGTTATTCCTGACACAACACAGTATGGTTTGATTTGACACATTGTAAAATGTTTGTAAGCCAGATTTTCCCAACTGGGGTTTGATGATTGAACTGCAGGGGGTTTGAGAGCTTAAGATACAGAAGAAATGCCAATGCCAAATTAAAGGCAGATGCTGTTTGTAATATAATAACTAACACACCCACATACATGTATAGTGCAGTATATAGTATGTAGCTGTTGTTTGGCTAATGCAGTGTTAGCTATTGCTGCCATCTTTGCCATTGGCCAGTGCCACTCAGATTCCTATTCCAGAGGACCCCAAGAATATGTAGTCTTATGTAATGCCTGATCAAAAACATTCATTGTAATGTTATACTATGAGAATTGGAGGCTAGTTTAAAATACAAGATTGTTGATAAATGTTTGATGACTATTAGCCATCCATAATAAAATGTAATATGTGATTTGAGACATATGTTTTTACCAAATAAACTGCCACATTAGAAGTTGTTTGAACTTATTTTATACGATTCTGACTGGATCTTGCACAACAGGATTACAAAAATTAAATCTGTATCAGATATTTTGTTGCGTCACTCAATTCTGTTCTTACATTTCTGCTTTATTGGACAAATTGCATCTGCTTATATTTTTCTCATCTATGAGCCACTAAATATAAATGTCTGTGTCTGTAAGCACTTTTATTATGTTAGGTGCACAACCTAACATAATTTTGTTAAGATTGGAAACTTCTTGTGTTGTTGTGTGACTTTATATCCAGTCTATGCTTTAAAATATCTTTTGTTCTGAGAAAACTGTGATCTTTTTTTTAAAAAAAAATACATATTTTAGTTGTGTCCATTGGTTTCCACTTTCCAGCTGGAAAACTTCCTGTTACACTTTTCACTTGCTGTTACTCTTACACAATCCCAGCATGTTGTTCTGTTATCTGTGTTATTTCTGTTAGTTTTTAAAATACATAAGTCTAGACTAGAATTAGCTCAGTGTCCTCATGCTATAAGAATGCACAGCTATACTTCATTTATTTGCTAGTCATGTTGTTATCGGTTCTTTTACAAACATTTGTCTAGGAGTCATTCTGTCTCCTTTTTCGTCTCTTTTTCATCTGTTTTGGGAATGTAAAAATTGCAGAAATTGCCCATTCTGTCTATCATGCAGGCAGGCTTTCCCCCTGGAGTTGTGAATATCGTACCTGGATTTGGACCTACAGCCGGTGCAGCGATCGCTAGTCATATGAACATTGACAAAGTAGCTTTCACAGGCTCTACAGAGGTAACCAATCCAACAGTGTGGGAAAAATCACACTGTTCTAATAAAGTTGGCAAATAAAAAAAATAGTTTTATTCATTTAGTTTTTATATTTTTATATTTATATTTTTATATTTGGTGTTTCTGCTCCTCTGAATCTCCAGAGGAGATACGTGTGAGATTACTGGAGACTTTATTGCAATAACTACTAAATCTTGAACTGACTTATTTTCTGACCTATATAGATTATAGCCAGATATCTGTAATGCAGAAATAATAAATAATGAGTCATTGTTGTTTTATTAGAGCATTTTGATAATGTCAATAAAATTTGATATGCCGCTTATGTGTTTGTACAATTCACTGCTGAGGTGACCAGTTGGCAGACTTTCACTTCATCATAAAGAATTTGTTTTCATATGAGTAGCCAGTTTTTCTTCCAACAGCAGCAAAATCTCTAACAAAATATACTGATCATTTCCTAAGAAGTGTGGGAGGAGATTTAACAAACGTCTTCAAGTTACAATGATCGCTTCACCCTCAGCAAATAAAGATTTTATTTTCAACTTTCTAAACCACATTTTGCAGTAAGTTCTGCAGATATAGTTTCATGTTGATCATGTGACCACAATCAAACGTCTGTGATTTCTAACATTGTTTTTTTGTCATTATCTACATGAGAACTCAGATGACACACGTGTGAAGCCTCACATACTGATCGCTGGCCTCTCATTGTTCTGCTCTGTCTTCACCTTCAGGTGGGGCAGCTGATCAAAGAAGCGGCAGCCAGGAGTAACCTGAAAAGAGTGACTCTGGAGCTCGGGGGCAAGAACCCCTGCATTGTGTTCTCCGACTCCGACCGTGAGTGA
This sequence comes from Yasuhikotakia modesta, assembly GCA_036877545.1. NCBI lineage: Eukaryota > Metazoa > Chordata > Actinopteri > Cypriniformes > Botiidae > Yasuhikotakia > Yasuhikotakia modesta. The sequence continues at coordinate 46,705 of JBAJNP010002518.1, forward strand.
CGTGCTTTTCCACATCCCACCCCTGAAACTATAATGAGCTAGGATGGCAGAACAACAGGGATCAGGAGAGATTTTTCCCAAATGCGTGTGTCCAGCTCTGAAAGGAATAGTTCACAAAACAATCCTGTTATTTACTTATCTTAGTTTTATTCCAGACCTGTAGTGGATATTGCTGTTTAATTGGAGTGCAATAGGAGACTTGACCATGTCACAATGACCATGTCATGATGAAATAAACAGCAGCAGAACACATTTGGAGATTTCTAGACAGAATCACTATAAACCGATGTTGTATGGAAAGATTCTTCAAATATTTTCCACAGAACCAAAGCAGTTCTTGGGTTTTGAAATGAAATGGGTCAGTAAATAATGACAGAATTTTCTTTTTCCAATGAGCTTAGAAATAACTTAGAAATGTCATTGCATTAGACGACTAAATGTCAAATCAAGTGGCATTGATTTTGAAGAAAGCACAACATTTCAAGCAAAGCATCTGACAAACATTGGTTTCAAATAATGAAATCTGGCATGACTGGTTTGACCGCCGAATAGGGTTTGATATTTTGTTATGTAATAACATTCATAAGCTTCAAAGAGTGACTTTGTCCTAAATAATTTTTATATGAAGTTAATTCAAGTACTGTTGTGAGATAGAAGAGTTTTTGTGTTTTTTTTGAGTGGTGGAGGGTTTTTTGGCTTGAGTTTTCCCAGACCTAGAGATGTTGCAATACTCAAGACCACCCATGCAGCTGTAAACTC
>JBAJNP010002519.1:0-47455 GCA_036877545.1 Yasuhikotakia modesta
ACCTTAAACCATTTCTACTTCTGTTGCATTTAGGCTTTGTTTATTTAAAAGCTTTATTTAAAGGCTTTGTTTTGTTTAAAACTAGGTTTATGCTTTGTGCACATTGTTGACGTGTTTTTAGTTGCTATGGAGATGTACTATGGAGATGTATTCTCATTGAAATTGTTATTCTTATGAAAGCCAATAACGTGAAAGATAATGTCATATATATGTATCTTTGCAAGCTACATTTAAATTGTCTGTAGTACTTATTAACCCCAGAGGTCGGCGATCGCGCTGGCGTGATCAACTTACGTTTTTTAAGATCAGTGCAAAAGACTCTGTCGATTTTGGTCACAGAGATAAGTCATATATATTATTAAAAACTGTGAAGTGTTTTACACTTTTTACACATTGTGCTTTTCTAAAATGACTAACATGATGTCAAAAACTAACATGATGTAAAAAACTAACATGATGCGCGTTCTGCCTTCTCTCTCTGTGAAGTATATTCTGAAGCACATTTGAAAGCGGACTGTAACTTTGCGAATACTTGTCACACAAACACAAGAAAGCTTAGAATGTCTATTTTCAAATGTTTTCAAAAAACAAAAATTCTCAGTTTATGTAATCCGTATGAAACCAAGAAGTACTGCCTGATTCTTATTCGATGGTTTCTTAAGTGTGAAATGGTTTGCTGTGTTATATTTTGCCATTAAGAGGAAATGGAATGCTAATAGCAGCTTCATTTGTTAGCAAACATCACATTATGTTTAACTATTCAGGAGTTTGTGTTTATATAAAGATAACTGAAAAAATACTTTAAATCACTAATGATAACTATTTGAGGTTGTCCTTGCTAAGCATTACACTTAATGGAACTTGAGTATCACAGTCATAGCAGTCTGGTGTTATAATTAGTTATAGTTGTGAATCATCAATGCACAGGATAATTACTTTAATTAGTCATGAACATTTACAGTACAGCCATTTTTTCACACATGTTAGGTTCCTGTGAAACTGATATTAGTATTCTCCAACTTGTCATTAGAAAAATATATTAAACATTAATCTTCTGGAACACCACCAGCACTTGAATGGCTGTGGATAAATATTGCTTTGTGAGCTTTGACTAAACAAATTTTTTATACATTTTCAGTTGGAGTACTCTGCTCAGCGGTGGTTTAATTTTAAACTCTCAGCCTAATTCTCCTCTCTGTCTCCCTAATGTCCTCTAAGCCACACAATGTGCTCTTTACAACAGCTACCTGCTTTTCCGCTTTGTCTCTCCCCCTGAAAACACAGCGTCCTGATGTTTTATGAATAGATTGATGTCACACTGTGTATTTTAATGCACTCTCTCTCTCTCGATCACAACCACATTTATATAGCAATGAGTTAAAGCAAAGGTGTCCAATGTTAGGGTGTTAGGGTGTTAAAGGTGTTAAAGGTGTTAAAGAGTTAAAGTGCTATTTTTAGTTGCACATTGATTAAAATTAAATAAATAAGAGAAACATTTTCTAACAGTGCTGGCTAAAAGCAAGTTATCACAGTTAACACAAAAGTAAGTAACAATTACATGTCTATGACCTTTCTGCAGGAACAGTGGTTACCATGGTAACTGTTTATCTTTTAAAATATGTTGTTAATGTTTGTTTTTTTTCATGTTTAACACCACCACAAACACATTTACCTAATTTGTCTTTTCTCATATTGTTTGTGTGAGTCAAGTGTGATAAACTGTTGCATTTTTTTAATCAAATGCTTGGGGCCTTCATTTTTCAGTGATAGAAACAGTGGGATAAAAGTAAAAAAATCTTAGAGAGAGAACAGAATGACAACATGACCAAGGCTGAAGCACACACACTGACAACCTATGTACCAGGGTTTAAGCTTTAGTTGCTGTAAATATGTTGATGTGCTATTATTAAGTAAATAAACAAATAAATATGACATTACAAATATCCTATTATCAAAGCATGCATTGTTGAGCCACGATATAATTCTTTCTTTCTCGATTTTCGATACAACCTAAACTTTATTAACTCTACCTATTTTTTTCACTGGGTCACACCATCTGCATCTATACTAAGCTGATTGCTTCCTGTTTTTGCAATAAGCTGTGGTGGCCTCTCTCACCTTAGTAATGAAATACAAGTACGAGTAAGGTAACAGAATTAATCACGCTTCTCCAGCTCTTCTCTCTTTCTATCACACTTCCCATTTAAATGAATATTGGCCTTGGTTTAAATAGTCCTGAGAGTCTTTCATCTTCAGCATGAAATCAAAGTGGTGACAGAAGGACAGGTAATATTACCATGCCCATTTCTGCTCCTGGACACATTCACAGAGCGACACGTGTTGGGCCACTGCCAGTATGCAGCACGTTTGACATTATACACAGTACATTTTGTCCCCTCATCATTTGCTGTATGTTATAATTTATAAATGTCTTGTTGTTCCAAGACAATAATTTGTTTTCTTTTATCACAATATCCCAATTAAGTAAACATGGGGGGATTTTTAAATAATTTTAGTACTTTGGTTTGAACAGATGTTGCCATTTTGGCCGTGTCCCCAGGTACCAAACATTAACTTTGGTAATTAAAAGATGGCAGTTCATTAAGAAATACTGCCACTGATTCTTTCTCTAATCAAAACGTTTCAAACAAAACATGTTTTTTTTAGAAATATTGTTTTAATTGGTAATCAGTTTACAAGCCTGTCTCTGCCTGCCATTTTATACGTGTCCTCAATTTTGTTTTCCATTCCATGTTCCATTCCATGTATCATTTCATTTCCTAATTACAAAATAACTTTCATATGTAAATCATCCAACAGCACGTTACCTAACTCAGCCCCATTAATCCCTGGTATTAGATGTCATTACTTGTATGCTTTTCACATTAGATCCTAGCGCAGTTGCTGGCGAAGGACTGCTCACCAGTCAACTAGTCTGTGTTGACTAGTGAAGTGTTTTACAGTGAATTTAATGTATACATTTTTTTCATCAGTACTTGCATTCCCTGGGATCGAACCCACAACCTTTGAACTGCTAACCTTCCTGATGTTCAATGCTTTACCATTCGAACTACAGGAAGGTTCTTTAATGCTTTAACATTTTACTGATGTAACTGTAAGATTATTTATTTGATAACTTTAAGAGAACTGAATGTTAACCAACATTCTGACAATGTTCCCTGTTAGTAACATGAAATGATGTCACTAATAATTGCAAAATTGTTAAGAAGATGAATCCCATCTGTATGGTGCTTCAGACTTTGAACTAGGCTATGAAAATATTCTGGTTGTCCCTGTCTGATCCCTTCTGTCATTATCATTTTTAAGATTTATTCCTAAACGTTCTGTGCCACAAAAGCTTGTTATCTCTCTTTTGTAGTAGAGATTTGGGTGAGAATTTGAAGGTGCCTTTAAGTGGACGAGAATGATTAAAAAGATGCATATCGCACAGCCTGATTATGGGCTAAGATTTGTTCAATTAAAACTGGAACAAATCAAGTGGGACTCCTTTGCTGTTCCAGTGAATATTAATTAGTCCAATTAACTGAGATGGATTGTAATTTGAAGTGTAATTGGTTCCTAGATGACACTGTGTCGAGGTTCACACAGGACTCAACAAAAAGAATTATTATTAATTCACCCTTTACACTAATAAATTATTACAACATTTCTTCTTTGGATGCTAATGGATTTCTGATTGTGTATGCTTTTAGAATTTGGTTTACAAAAATCTATTTTCTTTCTTTGGAGAAAGCTATCCTGGAGAGTGTTTCAATAAAAGACAAAGCCTACTAGATCCTACTACTATATTACATGTCCAGGCACTGTAGATGGTGCAGTGTTTGTAGCTTGCGCAACAGCAGTTGTTTTAAATGTACAGTTTAATGTTTGTGTGAACAAGTCTAAGCTAAAATAGCTTTATACATTGACCATGATAAGCAGCTTGTTAAGATTGAAATAACAAATGTATGATTTAGTTTTTCTTAGCCAGGCAAGAAAACAGGCAACAACTTTAGTTGCAGGCAACAACTTGTAATCAGACTCACACTCATGATCACTATGCAACACATGATCACAGATTGGACTGTGCATTGTTTTTTGTCATATTCTTGCCTGTCTTTTTTCTACCGAAATATATATTTGTTCTACGTTCACTATTCATCATGTCAATATGCGTTGTGCAATTTTTCAATGGATCTTTTTTTACTATAGTTAGTCTGTTATATTGACCTCCTATTGTTCACACATAACAATGTCTGAGACTGACACATGATTAAAATAAACAGCCCGCATTGACATTAGAACAGTTGAACCTTTGGAGTCCGTCATGTCCTGTGTCTTTAATGAGCCCACACATCTGTTTTTTTATTCATCCTTCACTGACTGAAATAAACCCATTTATTTACAAATGGGCTCAAACCACAGTACCCATAGCATGTGAAATGTACCGAGCAGAACATATATCTAAATTTGAGTGCATCAGATATTAGAGGAGACATTCACAGTTGGCCAGAAAGGTTTAATGAGCCAGGTAATGATGGAAGAGTCACCGATATTCCACAGAGTAGGTACCTACTGATCAGAGTTATGATTATGCCTTCCAAAAATGTGAGTGTCTCTTGGGCGATTGGGGTAAATTACTTTATGGTCTTTGAACACACATAAAACCCTTGTTAAGGCTGTTTGCAGGGAAATGTGCCATCCGAGAGCCAAGGGTAACAGCAGCACTGTCATGTCACACTAGAGATTCAAGGTTATTCAGGGTTTGCTAAATAAGAGCACTCTTGTTTTTTATATATACTGTGAAATTGCCTCCAACTTTCAGCTTGAGCTGAGTCACCATCTCGGCTATTGTTGTTAAAGGGCCTATAAAATTACTGAAATAATTGGGTGTCATCGTAAATATATGTATGCTAATGAAACAACAGCTTTTCATAACAGAATGCGATTTATTTATCTGTCTGTGTCTGTGGTTTAGCAAACCTAAATTCCTAATAGATGCAGAAATTACTTAAAAGGTGAAATCTACAGGGTGCAATTTTATTTTATCACCTGGCAACTCAGTAAAGATGTGGTAATGACGGTCTGGTAACATAATCTGTGGATTCCTGCGTGATAGATTTAATTCGAGGAAATGTGTTAAATGAAGTTGGAATGCTACACTCTTATTAAAGGGTGAAATGAAGCATAATAGCAATCATAATAATATATTTAGACAACTAAGTGTGCAACACATTTAATATAGACAGAGAGGAGAGAAAAAGTCAGAATAAATTAAACCTGGAGTCAATGGTCAGACTAAATATTTCCTATACTAAACAGTCTACATGCTTTGTGTAATGAGTGCTATACCCTTGTTAACACTCAGTGTATAGCCTCACATACTCTGACTGCAGAAGGTTTAGACTCCATAGCAGCTATCATTGGACCAAGGAGCACCCAAGAGGCTGTGATTGACACGTAAAGCAGCCAATCACTGCTGATTTTGTTCAGCATCAGGTCTTCAGGTGGATCAATAAAGAACACAATGCATGTGTCTTCTGAAAATCCTGTGGATTACTCAGTTTATGAGGTTTATCTTACAAACAAGGACAAAATATTAATCAAAATATTAATATGATTAGCCTTTTCTTACATATGAAATCCAGAGCCCTATATAGTGTTAAGTATTAACAAATAAAACTCTTATTAGCAGCTAAAATCATGATATAAGTAACCAAAATATTTTATAAACAATTATTTTTGTTGAAATCTGCTGCTGGTGACCATCACCTGCACCGAGGGCAGGCCTGAGTCATACACTCAACACACTGTCCTTATCACCTCCTCAAAAAACAATTTTCATGTCAGCATCACTAAAGAAGGCACAGCAATGGGCTGGCAGGTACTAGTGGGACTTTGATGGTTGATCATTGGCTGCAATAGCTGTCATTGACCCTGCTTTTCTGTAATGACAGTTACCTGTCATATTCCAGTTCAAACAGAGCCATTGAAGAGACAGAGAAGATGGGACATTGCATGCTATATAAACTGAACAAGTGTGTTGATTACTGAAGGATTCTGGGTGATTTGCAGCCAAAAGACTGCTGTGGTATGTCTGAATCAGTGAGAGGCCGGCCCCTGAAAGCTGTGTCCCAGCTGTTTCTGTTAGAACACTGCTGTTAAAAATACTCTCTACAAGATGAAGGCAGGAGAACTGATTCTATTAATCAATGCAAAAAAAAGGTTACAACCTTCTTCACATCCAAGGGTGACACAACACGTAACCAAGGTTCAATGGTGAGATTTACAAGAGAGAAATAACAAAAATGCTTTCTGTCTGTGGGTGTGTCTCAATTCGAGTCTAATTTTGGTCCTTGTGTGTGCTACACACTGTTTATTGCTTTACCTGAGACCTTTACAAGACGGATATATATTAAAAAAAGTTACAAAAATAAAATAAAATACCATGTTTTTAAACACCCAGAAAGAAAAACATTCAGATTAAATGGAAGAAATACTTAAATGTTTTATGCATCACATGTTTGTTTTCCATACCTAATTGAATAAGTCTCGTAAGTCTCAAGTTACCTCTGATCAATCTGTTACTCATTTATGCAAGATACTGTATACAATAGTATTCCACCAAGTAACTTGGGGCACCATGTAAGTACAACAGTATAGTAAACATTTAGCCATGAGGGATATTAAAATGCCCTCTGATATCAGGGTATCACTACAGCACATTTGTAAATGGAAACACAAAGCTACACAGGATTTTTTCCTCTACTATTGGCTGGCTAGAGAGGAAGCTCATTTGAACATTACACAGATTTGGATAGCAGATGTTTGTGCTGCTGCTGCTACACTGAAAAATCTTTTTTTCTTTCTTGGCATGGCTACAGTTTTATCTGCCTGAAGCGTAGTATAAGCACTCAGTAATCCAGTTACCCAGGACCCTCTTGTGCTAATGGAAACAGTGATTTACATTAACAGCAGGAACACATAGACCAGAGATATGTGTATGTGTGTGTCCTGGTATTCCCGTCATAATGGGAAAAAATGTCCCCACAGAAATAGTAATATCAGTAAATTGTGACCTTGTTGGGACATTTTAGCTCCCTCCAAAGAAACAAACCTGAAAATCATACATAGTTATGTTTTTAAAAATCTAAAATAGCAGAAAGTTTTCTGTGATTGGTAAATTTAGCGTTAGTGTAGGGGGATTAAAAATACAGCTTGTACACTATAAAATCAAAATGTTTAAGCAATGTACTCATAAAACATGTATGTTGTAAAAAAAATGTATACCCTTATATTTTTACAGCCTGTAAAAAACATGATTTGTTCAATGTTCAATTCTTGATATTAATTAATACACCGGCTGGCATGTTTTTAAATGGTTATTTAAAAGAACAATATTTGCAAATACTTCACCCATAAAGGTTAATATAAACCTTTTGTGTAACACTAGCCCTTTTACTTCCTTTTACTACTTTACCTTTCTTTATGTGTGATTAAAGCTAATTATTTTGTCTTTAAGAACAGCTGGCTATGAAACGTTCTCTGACACTCATCTTCTGATGTTATATCTGTACATTAAATTATAACGGCATAATTTCTCAGTTATGTAGGGAGAAAGATACACTATGTATTTTTGATCTGTGATTAATTTAAATATGTATATAAATATATAATCTTAAAATGTATACAAGCATGCACAGATACTAGTGTCTATGAAATCTATGAGTCTATGAAATCATATAGTCAATTTTTTGTTTTGCAGTTTAAGTTTTAGAGTATTAACTGAATTTTGCAGTGCAGTCACAGATTCTGGCACAGATGGCTTGACATTCCACATCTTGTTACTTAAGGAACCTTTGAGAAGCAGAAGCTTTGTGTTTCAATCTAACAGAATAGGCAAGAATGTAGACCCACTCCCCAAACAGTTCAAATTAAAAAATTTACTGCACTGACTTGGTAATAACCAGTCGAAAGTTTTGAAACAACAACACCAACATTTTTGTAGCAAACTACTCTGAGGATACAAGGAATGTTTGATATTGGAATAGATCCTAAAATGTGACTCTACTTTTATATCATACAATACACTATGGGAATCAAGGAACAGACATACAGCTTTCAGGGCATGAAACTGAAATGCAAAAAACATTTTGTGTTTATTTTGGTCCTTCATGTGTTAGCTCTCAAGAGTTCTTGGTTTCCACATTTGTGTCATTGGGCAGCCTGCCATAAAAGAGCAAGACCAACTTTCAGAACCTTCCTGCACTGAACTAAGGATGCTAAAGAAATAAGCAGTACTTGTGGGCACTTTCCAAATCTGCCTATGTGGCCAGGATTTTAAATTATTTTATACATAATGTTTCCAAGATGGCAGACGATCCACAGGGTGATTGGATTTCAATTAATTAAAATAAAATAGTACTGATTGAAACTAGTATTTTTTGCTTATTGAAGTATTGTGTCTTTATCTAAAACGATGAGTTGAGTTGTCTGTGTAGGGCATTCTAAAACAGACACTTACAAGGTTGTATAATGGTCCAGATTTTGCTTTGGAAACAGAATGGCTCCAAAATTTTAGCTGATATCACAAGGAATTTATTGAGAAATCGCAGGAGAAAAGCTTTCCTTCCTGTGCAATTTAAGCAATTTTATGACAATTTTCTGCAAGGCATTGTATGTGGAAATTCTGACAGAAAATTTGGACTGGCACTCTAAAAGAGGAAGCCTGGCTGACAGAGGTTGACTTTTATTGTAATGGCTGCCAAACAGGGCAACAGGGTAGCTAAAATGCCTCACTTAAATTCATTAGCTATAGTCTCTTTAAGAGAGTTATTATCAAAAGTTCTGCTTTTCCATCCTGTTAGCATTTGAAGCCATTATAATGAACAACTGAATGTTAACAGGCTCATTAGACAGAGGATGTCTATACAAATGCCTCATTTTCATATGTGGCCTTTAACATGGTCTGACAACAGAAGGGGAATGGAAAGGCACATTCAGGTACTTTATCGTTTATGACATTCCTCCTCCTCAAAATTAAAGCTGTACAATTAAACCTTACAGCTTTAATCCAAATACTCAACAGAGGGACACAGGTCTCTTTATCAAAAATCCATTAAAGCTGAACTGGTGTTAGAGGGTCACATATGAACTCGCCACATGCATTTGTGCTTGTGGTACATGTCCAATTTGTTAAGTATAATTAAGGAGTTATGTTACCACATAAGTACACTGTAGAAATAAAGTTTACACTGATTTAATTCAAAAAGCCTCAATAATTATAATATATGCTTTGTTTAAAATAAAAACTGGTCCTTCTTGTGCAAAACATCATGCTAAAAAATATGAAATTATTTTTATTTTATTATATAAATTATATTTATATTTGTGGCTAATTGACAGAGTTTTGCTGCATGGTTGCTATTATATTAGAAATTAATTTGCCATTGATAAACTAGGTGTTTATCTAGGTGTTCTTAAGGCCCACTAGGAATGGGTTGAATGGAGCCACTAACAGTGGTACTGTGACCCAAGTCTGTGATAAGCTGTGTGGTGTAAACCTTCCTCTGATCTCAAGAAATGCACAAGTAACTGTCTATTAGAGGCTGTGATCTAACTGCAATCCTAACTAGTAAAAAAAAGTTAGGATGGCACAACCAGTCACTCTAACATGTTTTGAATGGTCACTAGGTGATTACTTAATGGGAAAAAAAAATTCAGTGTTATACTTGTCTCTATATATGACTTCCTTATTTAATGACTCCTTTAATCTTATGAACTTTTGTCTGTTATGTAAAAAGCATAAGTCTGATTGCTTAGAATAGCAATAGCACACTCCTTCACAAGTAACTTGATTAGAGGTATCATTCATACAATGTAGAACAAATGATGTGCCATATTTTAATGACCGAGATTGGAGGATTGTTCATCCAGGTATGAGCAATACCAATAGCAATACCATGACAAGCACCACTTATATAAACAATAGAAAATTGCATAGTGCAGTCTTAATAAGTTTAACTCTGGAAAACGGCACTGAGAAAAGTGGTTGTTAGGTTGTGATGGCATTCTTGTATACTTTCTTGAGAACTGAGAAGTATTTCTGGACTGTTAAAGGCCTGTTGTAAATTAGAGTAATGCATGAAACACAAACTGACAGTGACAATAACATAATAATATACAATAATTTAATAATATAAACCCTTCTTAATAACCTTAATAATGTAAGACCTTAATAATATAAAACTCTGCAGATGCTGAATTCAAGCCAAAGTTGGTGGCAGGTCTTGCATAACATCCATTTGCAAATGCATCAGGTATTGCAATGTCGAGTGGAATTTTAAACACCGTATATGGCATTTAATGAGGTCAACACAGTCTTTGTCATGGAAACAGCATTTGTAATCCTCAACAAATTGAGTTGAATTTTGCTATTTACCTTCTTATTCACACACACAAGCAAGCACACCGGCACTAAGTGCATCTACAGATGTTTAGGCTTAGCAAACAAGTTTTACTTCATATGCACTGGCTCTGTTCCATACTAAACAAGCTTTCCAAATGAAAGCAAACAAGTGCCTGATTTGAAACACTCTATAGGTGGCAACTTTTTTGTTTTATGAATAGTGCTGCTAATACAAAACATATTGGAGATATGGGTATTGTGTATTATGGGTACTTCTGGGTATTGAATGAATTATATGCTATAACAGAAAAGAAAACAGAGACAACAGCCCCAAATGACAGTGGAATTATAGTTTATGTGTGGCAAAGCCACACAGTTTTTGTTTGTAAGTTATACATCATGTGTTCCAAAGTATCCCATTACTGCTTTAGAGAATGAGAAGGCATTTACCCAACGGATAAGGGATGTCTTCAAATTAGTCAAACTGAATTGCAAAATGATGATGTTAGCACCCTAATAAACATGCTGCATCATGTTTTTTGTTTACAAGTAATACATCATCAGGAATTTCTAATGGAGACAGTTTTGTTGATTATAATAGTGGCAATCTAGTTTTGTTTGATTGGACCAGTCAAATTTTCCTCTTTTCTTACATTTCTTGTACTTTGTCAAGTAAAGTTTTGAGTTGCCTTTGTAAAATTAAAGCACACAGGTTCATTTGTTAGTAAACAAGAGAGATTGGCAAAATATAGAAATATATCAATAAATATTAATATATACGTATATACAATAAATAGATACAATCTTCAATTAAACATCAAGCCTAAACTCTGCTATTACCAATACAAACAATAAAAACAACAAGAAAGCAGGACCCCACTTGTTGCAGGAGGTGAGGGCCCATAGGCTAGTTGCAAACAATAAATACCACACCACTCACTCACAAACACACGTGTTAAAAGTACAAAACACAGCACACACTGCAAATACCCTAGTAGCAAAACAGAACTTATCATTCATCTTAAATTAATTTAACTTAAATACATTTATAAATCAAAGTAACAAAGTTATATGAGCCCTTTAGTTATATGAAAACTTTAGTTATATTTAGTTATATCAGAACTTTATACAGAATAAATAAAGTACAAAGATGGTCAATGTACACTTTATCACTGCCTTACAGTCCAACACATCACTCAAACAAATCAGTGGTGAGCAATTGTGGTCAGCCACCCATATACTTAAAGTATTAAACTACAGGCACTTAGACAAAAGAAACAGGCAGGACAAAGCAGAGCAATATGTTTCACCAATTAGCAAAAGAACATAGCGCCAATCAAGACGAGTGTGCCAACAATGATGTCAATGATGTATTAGCAGGTTGCCAAAAACTCTCTTATGTTATTAGATAGTATATAATGACACGTTTTTGTTACTGGATATGATTTATTAATAAAGAATTATTGTTTATATAGGTATTGTTTATTCCATTTTCATGGTGTTCAAACCTGGAAAAGGGCACACAAACAAATTGAAAGTTTGGGATTGACTGCATTAGAGGATGTTGCATCTGAGAATGCTTAGATAATATCTCTGTTTCACCTATAATGATGTTGATGTTTAAGGGATTTGTCTTCCATTTTCTAATTAATCCGTCAGAACCAAACCAACAAAAATGCTGTTCTGGCTCTAAGAGGATTTAAATGTCACATACTGAAATTAAATTACCTTCTTGGATCAAAATGTTTCGACTCAGGACATGATGAATATCGTATTACTCTGCAAGTCTACGAAATTTGTCAACATTGCAAAGCTTCAGACAGGTTTTGGGCAGTAAATTCCAATACTAGAATGTATTTTGGAGAGGCACAATCATTTGTAAACTGAGAACTTGAAAATATACATTCATCAGTATATTTTGTGTTGTGAAATGTTATACGTGGCGAAAGTTTATGCAGAGTTTATACCAATCTATCTTCTGTTTCCAGTTGGCAAATGGGGTGCCTCCTGTGCAATATATCATCAGTCTTAGGGCCCACTTCTTACCAGATCTGCTGAGACCAACTTCCACAAATGAATTCCAGTACCACTGCATATATTACCCTGGTAGGAAGAGAGAGAATTTGTGTATGACAGAATGAGAGAGAGACAGAAAATGTGCAGAGAGCGAGCACATGTTAAATTATTGGAGACAATAGTGTCATATTTTGAGACTTGTTCCACGCTGTTCGAATAGCTCAATCAACTAGATTATTACATTTTCGGAGGAAAAATGTGAGTGGTCTGTGACTGAAGCAAATCTGTTACCTTGGTAGGGTATTTAAAGCGTTCTATTGGTGTACGTTGATGTGTGGTTGCCATGATGTTCTGGATGGTTGCTATAATTAATGAAAAATAATTTAATTAAATTAATTTGATTTTTGAGTTATAAGGACATATTTTAGCATCAGAATCTCAAGGAATTCACACATCTGTTAAATTTGTTAATAAAATCCAGATGTGTTTCCAGATGTTGGGAGTGGGGATACGATTAGAGTCACTGTGGATAGTTTGTAATTATACAGGGAGAAATTTGACTCGGGTCGATCTGTTTTGTATGAAAACAAGGTAGAAAATTCCATGTACATCAACATTACAAATCTGTTGCTGTCAAAGCTGTTGATTTTCAAACCATTTTATATTAATGAAACTGTTGTTTTCCTTTTTCTAGAGGGTGAGTTTCAAAACTATGCAAATATTTTTATTTTGCACATATTACTCTTATCTTTTTTAACACAGGCAATAAAATCACAGCATACATAACAATTGATCCTGTAAGGAGGGTTAAACAGAGCAACCAAACCCCTGCCATGAATGCCTCACATTTACTCTGAAAGAGAGAGAGAGAGGTGATGGAATTAACATTAACAATTGTTAATATAATGGCAAAAACAGCAAAGAGGTGCTTTCTGTACATTTTTTTGTTTTCAAACATATCAATAGTGTTTACCATCACTATTAATAATCCTTACAGTTTGTGTTATGGGCATTAATCTCATTCAAAAGCTCATGCAGGTAAGGTTTATTCATTTGTGTGCTTACTGTGCACTGTTACTCTCATTTAAACTGTATGGGCAATAAAGCAACCAAAGAACATGCATTGACTTTAAAGTATATATATAGATATCAGAATATGAGTGATTTGGTGGTAAATATATTTAAGAGAAAGTCAGTATCAAGAACCACACAGAACATCTTTGCAAATGTTACAGCAACACCCTAACAACCTACATTAGCTTTTTGGTGGCACTGTATTGTACAGACAAAAAGCACTGAAGTCTTCAAAAAAAATTATTTTCTAGTTTGCATTTACAGTTCCATAAAACATACTATTTAAATACCAGATGCTCAGAGCTATAATTAGATGCCCGTCGACAGCTGAGGTCTGTTTTTGACAAAGCCTGAAAAATCAGAAGGTTCATACCTAATTATCACAGTGGACCTCTCAAGAGTATTCATCAATATTCAGAATGCAATTTCTTCTATTTCACATGCACATTACATGAGTTTTATTTATCAGATCAGTCAGAAATCTGCCCCACACCAAAAACACACTTGCCCCACTGCCTTTATGTCATACAGAGTCACTGACCGGTGTGATATCCGACTGATTGGTAAACATTTTGTCATCTGTTATGATGACCCTTAATCTGTTCTGGCTCCTGTGGCCGTACGGGGACACGCATGAGACCTAGCGCTGCAAGCCCGCTGATAAGTGTGTGTGAAATTGTGTCTGTTTGCATCAGTAATAAAGCCCTTTCTGTGTAATACACAGATGGGGAAAGAGGCCGTCCAAGCGTGACTGTACAATAAGTCTGCTAATTACTTCATTCCTGGGGGGGAGGGCACGCATGGGGGGAGTGACTGTGTGATCAACAAGAGCATCTGTATTAGTGGGCAGGGGAATCAAGACACACAGATCCAGTCAGATGAAAGTAACAGGCAGGGAACATTATCGATTGGATGCATGATTTAGGGACGATCGATCGTATGCACCGTGTGAACAAGAGATTGACAGCTGAAATGGCTCCTAATGTGGGTGAGGTGAGCTGTGATTAGACTTGATTAAAAACAGTGACGTTTGTTGCATCTTCATGCATTTAATGGTCAAACTGCGGGGGACATTGGACATGGTACATTTTATATTATCTGACTAGATCTGACTAGGCCTTTATGTTTGAAGTACCCTGCACTTCAGTAACTCAGAGACCATTCACAAGACCTTTCCAACTGCATAGCAACAGTCTAGCAACCACTCACAACACTTTACAACTGCATAGCAACAGGATAACAACTTGACAATCAAACTGAGAGAGAAGAAATACATTTATTGGCCGATAGTGTTGTATTTGAACATTGATTCTGGGGTTCGTCTTTTAGTCTGCTGGGAAAGAGGCATAATTATGGTGTTTTTCTCAGTCTATGAACAAGCAATGGTCAAGACAAAGTCCAGTGGAAATATATACAGCTTGTGTAACGTCTAAATGCACTGCCGGCCTTCATCCAGTCAATTACTTTGCTTTGTTCCGTCACCCTCAAATGATTTCCCTGCGCCTTGCTGCTTTGAGTATTACTAACTTCTTCACAAGTCATTTAGTCACCTTGAGCATCAAGAAAGTAATTATCAAATAGGGTCTACTTAATTTTTAATTGAGTCTCTTGGTTCATTGCCCCAACTTTGGTGCGCTTGTCAAAAGTACCTTCTCTATGTTCTTTGTGACCCTTCCTGTCAAAGCACGGCACTTAAACATCCTTGATATTTGGTTCCCAGTGGTAAGAAGGAAAGATGAGAGTTGTAGAGAAGAGAGAGAGAGAGAGAGAGAGAGAGAGAGAAGGAGAAAACAAGGAATTATTTTTTGCTGGTGCTGATGTAAACAAGTATCTGCCAAATGAGTGTGTATATTCTCACCCCTTACTGTGAGAAACATTGCATTATGTTTTTTTATGACAATTCATTTCTATCTTGCAAAACATCTAAATAAAGTACCAAGTATAATA
This sequence comes from Yasuhikotakia modesta, assembly GCA_036877545.1. Taxonomy (NCBI): domain Eukaryota; kingdom Metazoa; phylum Chordata; class Actinopteri; order Cypriniformes; family Botiidae; genus Yasuhikotakia; species Yasuhikotakia modesta. The sequence continues at coordinate 15,446 of JBAJNP010002519.1, forward strand.
ATTTCATTTTATCTGTGTTTCTCTTAACACTTTAAATAAAACGTGTTAAAATCTGTAGTCATACAGTGCTTAATTATTTTAAATAAATATTAAAATTTAGGTGCATAATGGATTATCTAAAATTCTAAATTTCCAGATACAGCTGTGACATCTTCACAACGCAATCCTGTTAGGAATATGCTGCAAAAACAGATCCATTGGATATGATCAGAAACACTGTTTAAAAATTTTGTGGGCTATTATACATGATTGGCTACTGTACATTTCTGTGCACATATTGGAACTGTTGACATAGATACTGCATAGTCTGTCACACAATAATTTTTGTACGGTCAGAATGAGTGTTAATAAATGGTCATTTTGGACTATGAATATGTTCTAAAAGCTACAATATGCTGTCATAGTTCAATGAGCTTCTATATTTGAAGATTTGATCTGTTTGCAGTCATTAAATTATTATTTTTCATTCAGACCATGGCAGCGTAAAAAGATATTTGCCAGTCATATTACCTTGTGAGATGCCATTGGCCTGTAAAATGACAAATATTTGTTATGAGATGTACAGAAGATAACAGCTTACTATGAATGTGTTCATCGTGAAATTTGTTGCCGTCTATCAGTAGCTCCCAGAGCTTACTGTTGATGTGAAGAGAAATTTGATTGGTTGACTGATATGAGATGTAATCTGGGCCTTGGGAAATGAATTCTGTTCCTGAAGAATCACAGCATCATTTAATGCATAAAACAGCTCCTGTATAGTTACGGGTCTTGCCCACGGGCCTTGTTTCCTATTAGATCCATAGAGGAATACAAAATATTGAATATAACAAAAATAACAAAATGTAGTAAAACAATGTCACAAGATAACAAATATGTTGGTATATGACAAACTAGTGATGGTCTAATTCACTACAATTCACTAAAATCGTGTATAATATAGTTTCAGATCTGACTTTTGAACTGATATTTTTTGGCATGGTTTGGAAATATTTATGAGGAGATTTATTTTATGTTGCTCTTCTGATCTGCCTTTAAATATATTCCAAGGAGTTGATTAAAGATACTTGAAGTGGAAAGTTGAATATTGGACATTTAATTCCAGCTAGAAAATTAATTCAAGACTATGGATTCTTTTAAAGGGGTCATTTCATGAGCAATGAAATTCTCCTTGATCTTTTGAGATGAAAGAGTTTATTGTACTAGGAAAATATACTATAACTTTTAAAATGCAAACTTTTCCCTTAGTAGGAGAAAAAATAGAAAATGGTAATGCTAGGTGGTTGTTTTAAATTATATATCTTAAAACTAAACATCAAAAACAAGTCATGAACTCGCACAGTCACTGTAAAGTAAGACTGACATACAGAATGGACACTTTTTCCCTAGCATCGGAAGTGACATGCATTTATCAGGTATGGTTACGCATAATTATTTAAGTATTAATTATGCATTTTTAAACATTTTTTAAACCTTGGGCTGTTACTGCCTGTTTAGCATATTCTTAAAAAATAGTGTTGGACAAAAGGCTTAGTCATATTTTTAACAGTGCTAAAAAGTAAAAAAAAAAAGTTTGCATGTTTGGATTGTGCTAACCCTGAAAGACCCAAATATGAAAAATGCCCCAAATTTTTTTTAACATAGATTGCTATGATGTATTACACCTTTACAAAAAGGCCTATATTCTAAAAGGCAATTTAAAATGTCTATAATTTTGATGCAAAAACAAAAAACACTTTTTTCAATAAAATTATATATTGTTGCTTTAACGATGTACCATGAAATAATGTCTGACGTCATCGTAATCCATCAGGTTTTTTTTAACCGATAGAGCTATTTTTACTATTAACTCTAAGTCTATGAATTAGCCAAGATAAAATATTAAACATTTGCTGAATTTGTGGTTTAAATGGGAATATCAAAAGAGCAAATACATGGCTTTTTCAACACCAGCGTAAAGACAGAAACCATTTTGATACTTACAGGGTGCAGACAGGAAAGAGCAGTGATTTAGCAGGCATTTACAAGATTGTGCTGTCCTCCAGCATGTATTACATAACCAAACAAAGTTCAGCGTGGGAAGGTCATATGAATAATGAACAACGCTGCTCTGGCATTAAAGAGGAGCCTGATTCATGTCCCATATAAAATGCAGTCTTCTGCATAGTTTTATTGTTAAATGTACCCAGACAAGCTTGATCAAAGCTGATCAAACCTTGTTTAACAGTGATACTTATGACAGAAGAATAAACACAACAGTGTGATGTCTGCAAACGTTTTTAGCGTTCCAACAAATGCGATGGCGCTTCTAGTCCCTTTGATCTCTGTGCAGCATATGAGATGTTCAAAACAAATACACGCTTCCCTCTGTATGGATATTGAAGCCTCATTCAGGATCTTGGACAGCAGAACAAATGGAATTATTTATTGGACTAAAATATTTATCTGGGATTTTACCGAGCCTGCATTGCGTTCATTGCAAAGCTAACACGAGAGGGCTACAGAATATTAAAGGCAATTTAAACATTTTAGTTGCTGTTGTGCTCTCATTTACTCATTTATAAATTGTGTAACACTAGCAAAGCATTTTCCATCATTCATACATAATTAGAAACAAGTGCATTTTAAAAAAACTAGATCATAATAACATGCAGCTGGTGTGTCTGCACTTACAAGATGCAGGAGGAGAGCTAAATGCAATTTGCATTCCTTTTTATACCAAAATATTCTATTTTTCTCACACACACATATTCTTTAAAAAAAACTCTTTGGAACAGCATGAACATGAGTTAATAAGCATGTTTTTTTAATAAAAAATGTAATTATTAGTTTTTCATTTTAAACAAATGCGTTAAAATATTTTGTTCCTTTAAACCAATGTTTTTTATGATTTGTGTTTTCTTAATATTTTTATATTCTGATCTGTGAGGCACATTTAAAGGTGCAATACTAATAACTGTTCTATGAAAATTATTACATTGACATTTCAACAGCTTTTAAACTGGCACTTCATGGTATCATGCTCTTCGCATTCATAAATAGCCTACGATGGAAAACTCATCTGCACCTGCGCAGACATGTTATTTTCCAGCATGACACCTCTGGACGCTGATATGTTATCGGTAAGTCTTCCATAATGATGCTGTGAGATTAATCTGCATGTGTGAATGTAAAAGCTTTGGAGAAGCTGTACCTGTCACATGCTATAGCAGGTGATGCTTTACTTCTATACATGCATTAATGCAATACAACATGCTCCAGTGACAGCGTGGAGCAAATAACACCCAGAGCATGAGGACGCCACATTAAATCAACATGAAGGATAGAAAGGTGACAATTACAAGAAGCAACTTCTGTCATCCACAAGCTGGGAAGCAGGAGCTTGTGCCAATGCAAGCGTAAAGTGTAAATGTGCAATTAAGTGTTGAGTAGTGTGGGGTGATGTAGATTCTGTGGGCCATTCCAATAGGATGCAGGAGACACGCAGAGCACTTAGTGTCGCTCCTCCCTGTTGGGGCTTCCGCACATGCGTTTCTTTATTTAAAAGCATTTAGCAGTCCACCGGAAGAGCCTGTGTTTACTGCACCACCTCCACATGCCTGTCAAATAGTTTTCTGAAATTCAAATATTGTAACTCCACCCACATGAAGGTACTTATATTTCCCCCTGTGAATTTCCAAGTAATATAATTAGCATTTGTGGAGGCAGCTATTAAAATACCCGAACCTAAATAGTAGGTGTCAAGGTTAGCATGATTGATGTGCTTTTCCAAAGCTATTTTATAGACCATATCTAAACACTGTTGCCTTATAGCAAACATCTTATGTTACCATTTTTAAGCATTTTCTGTGGGCCGTGGTTAAAATATAAATTATTTAAATATACATTTTAATGTATAACCACAAGTGTCCTATCACTGAGAAATTCAGTGAAAAATGCAAATAGTGTAAATAACAAACTGCTAAGTTGCTTGGCAAACTTCCTCAGTAATTGCTTGTAAACTTTCCTGATTTGCTGCAACTAAACTTTGTATTTTATTTTATTTTTACTCTCATTTCATGTTAATGGTAAGGTAATGACGTCATTTTATAGTGTTAATGAGAGTATTAGACTTGGAGCTATGGTCATTATTTTCTTACTCAGAAAATAATTTGTTAGCTTTTGTGACAATGGAAACTGTATGAACTTGAAGTCTCTTGTGCTATAAAATTAGTGAAATTATCAACCATTCAATGATCATGTATTTTTCCCTAAAATTGCTTGATAGGTGAATTTTCTATCTTGTGAATTTCCTAGCAATTCAAAGTTCAAACATTTTTATTGCTTAGCTGTCAGGTTATTACTCTAGTGAGCATTTAATTGACATCTTTGGATATGCCCATGCGTGCAAAATAAATCATTAATGTTTGTGCTGTTTTTTCGAACTGATGGACAGATTGTAAATGTAAAATATGTTAAACATAAAATGTATATATGGTAACGAAAACATAAGAACTGTATCTAAGACAGCAAAAAGATATTGGCAACTTATGAGTTACACTTTGAAGTACACTTACTAAGTATAATAAGTATTATAATACTATAATACTTTAATTTATGTAAATAAAACACAGCGGCGGAAGGTAGGAACATATAGAGTGGGGGTCATACCCGAGAGAGGGATGACCCCCTTACTGTTGCATCTACAGTAAGGTTTGCAGTAGGGGAGTTTTGGATTACCGTGGAGAGTCGGCGTGTGCCGAACTGTTGCTTTCTGTGCGCGATGTCTGGTGCGCCGCAGAGTTCCTCATGACTTTTAAGCAATGCACTCCAAGATCATCTGTTTTGTAACACTGTTCTGAAGAAAAATGCCTGGCGTCTGGCGACAACCAAATACTCTCCTGTATCCTTCATGTCTGCAAACTCGTGTGATGCAATTTCTGCCCCGATCTCATACTTTAAGTCCTCTTTTTTTGTTTTTTTTTTCTCCTCCTTTATTGGCTACATTTTTTTCTATAGACATTAAAATTTTACATGTGAACAGAGACAATTTCCTTTATTTCTTTGAATATTGTAACAGGTGGTTATTTATTTTGCTCTACTGGGTTAATTTAAGTTTTGTCAGGATTATCCTGGCTGGCACCAAAGTTCTCCTTAAAGGAGTGAAATTGTGCAAGTGCGGCCACCACTGTTACATGTAACGCCCCTATTTGGACTGTCTGTTGGCTTCTCACATGTCATGCCCATATTTGGATTTCCTGTTTGTTTAGTGTAATGAGTCTCACCTGTCTGTAATTAGTCTTTGTAATTAGTGTATCTTTATAATTTGGTTCCTGTTAAGTTTGTGCTTGTCTGGTGTTAATGTTATGTTGGGTGTTCTATGGGTCTGCCTGTTCACATCTTGTTGATATGTATTGTTTTGTGGATTATATCTATTAAACACGTTTGGTTGGGTGTAACTTTGTTTTACTTGTTTCTTTTATGTCTGCCCGAAACACAAAGCTGTTTTTAAGTTAGTAAGTTTTTTGGTCATGGAGAATGTTTCAGACTCATTTGTGCCTCTATTGAGAACACAGTTTGGAGAGCAGAATGCAATTGATTGTGTTTCAGTCAATATAAAAACATGAATTCCAGATTAATGCCTATATCTAGAACATTTCAGTTGAACATTCTGTAAAGTCAGACGCTGTCTCTGAATATTAAACACCCCATGGATGCAGGTTTATTCCAATAATAACACAATAAATAATAGAGAAACCTACTGACTTATAAAATTAAGAGAGGATTTTCAGAAATGTAGTCATCATTCAGCACTCTCACACTAGTGACTGAAATCACTGAAGGAATAATTCATCCTGAAATGAAAATAGTCTCATCATTAACTCACCCTTGTGTCAGTCCACACCTGTATTGCTGTCTTCAGTGAAACACAAAAGGAGATGTTAGCTGGAATGGCTGTCAAGCTTTAAAAACATAATAATGAACCATAAAACTAGACCCTATGACATGTGGTTTCATAGGATTTGGAATGTAATACACATGATATGTAGCTTTGTGTGCCAAATTTGATAAAAAATGTGGCTTAGCTTTCTGTGCCATAGCTTTCAAACCATACAGTATGTATGTTCGAGCACATTTATTTTTATGCACATTTTATCATTTATATGAATTTGACTCCTCAAATTCTTCTGTAAAACACTTAAACACACGAAAAAAGGAAATCCTGGCTTCTGTATTATTGCAATGAAAGCTGTCAACCATCAGAATAAAAAAAAGTAAAAAATTAAATTAAGTAAATAAAACAATGCACATTACAAAAATATTTAAAGTCTAATCAACTTTTGTAGCTCACTTCAGAGAGATTTTCAGTGAAAAATTATATTTCATTAGCGTATACATGAACCACACACACACACATGTTGGATGCTGGATTTTTTCATGTTGGATTTTCACAACCCCATCACATCTAAGATATTCTTTATAAAAAATAACCCTTTTGCATTCCACAGATAAGTGATGTGGATTGTGGGGATTTATAATGGCATGAGTAAATTATGACATAACTGTCCCTTTAAGAGCAGCTACATTCTCTCCTTATGAGAGGCAGATTGTGCACTCTCTCCAGCTGAGCTTTCCTCAACCTGTCTGCCAAATCCCCGGGCCTTAACTCATCATTAGCAGGCTGATGTCGTTCTTTCCTGTAGCCTTGTATTTCTCTCTCTTTTTGTATCTTTTCTCTCCTCATTTTGATTCCTCATAAACACACTGTTAGTGTTCTTAGAAACACACTGTAAGCTTCCTTGTGCAGAGTTTGGCATTAACAAAATGTCAGATAAATTCCCCTCAAGGCCTACTAAGGCCGTTCAATTAAGCCCAACACGCAGAAATGGACCTTTAATGAAGTGCATTAACCTGAGGTAAAGACTATTCATGTGCCGGCCAGTTCGTGTGCCTTTTTCACATTTTATTCCTTTTTTATCTCCACCATTTTCTCTCCTTTCAAAATGGACTGCATATAAAAAAGGGAAATGGAGAGAATAAAAAGGTTTCAATTCATCTGTTTGGTCACATAAGCATGTTTTAGAAGGAAAATAGAGATATAAAAATTCTAAAAAATGGGGGAAAGACTGATAAAGGGTTGAAAAATAATAAAATAAAAAAGCTGTTTGTCAGTCAGAAGTCCAATGTCTGTCTTTTCATTGTGAGATATTGTGTGTTCAGGCCTTAATAAAGATTTTTCCAAATGCATTATCTGCTCTTGGATGTGCTGTGGCACATCAACAGAAGGATGGAGATGTGTAGGGGTTATCCATCAGGGTTGTGTACTCACCCACAGGCCCAGACCAAACACATCTCCTACTATCACAGGTTCAGTCTCTGCAAAGATCTGTTCAGATCTGCAAATCTTTCAATTTGATGCACTCATTTTTTGCCTTAGGCATTGTGCTTGAATATGAATAATATATACATATGTATGTGTGTGTGTGCATGTGTGTAAAATGCATCTTTTTACAATTTACCATCACACATGTGGCTTTTGTGGTGCATTATATTAATTTATTTATACACCTACTAACTGACAGGTTATTGCTATTATTTTAAAACTATAATGTTTGTCCCCCACCGGGTCTTCTCTTCTTTTACTAAAGTGTTTGAGTGCAGCCAGCATCATAGACCTGATATGCTGAGTTAATTACAGCTGAAGGAAACAAATACAGAACTTTTACACTGGCTGGCAGACCGTGGCATAATCTCGCAGTCTTTAGTACCTCACCAGCTGCTAGTTCACATCCTCATAAGGGACATGATCTCAGATTTAAATCCAAGTGAAAACACAACCACAACAGCTCATTCACACTCAGCACCCTTAAAATAATTAATCACATTCTCAGGTCTGATTATTTACCCATTTCTGAACTAAGCCTTTTTTGAAAATTTCGGGGATCATGCCAATTATCGCTGTAAGTTTCTTTTGCTTTAGGGAAAAAACAAAAATGAACTAACAAACTAATTAATATATCTGGCAAACATTCTGTGCTTATAGACAAACAGTAAAACAGTGCATATAGTGATCATCACGAAAGCATTTAAATCTATTTTTATACAGTATTGGTGTACCACAGTGTTCCCAGTATTGTAAATTAAAAGCTTTTTCTTATTTTTATTACTAAGAAGATAAGTAGTAATTACTCAATACTCATAAGGAAATTACAAAATTAGTCACGCATTAGAAATTAATTATTGACTATTTTAAAGTGTGAAATTGAAATTTGACAGCATAAAAGCATTTGGGAATGAAGATGAATGGTAGTAATGGCACTTGTGTTTAAACAGCTACAAGTACGATGAGGTCTTCTCATATCACACATGCCTGAAAAACACATCCAGTTAAATATTAAATCATAAGGCAGAAAAATATTAAGTGAAACAAAACATAATTGATATATAAAAGCTGCCAGAAGATACCTTTGGGATGATAATCCTTCCTGTATGAGGAATGATTATACTGTATGAGGAATGACTGTATGAGGAGGATTATATATGAGGAATGAGGAATGTAGTTCCTCATACAGGAGTGTAGTTCCTGTGTGAGTGTAGTTTTGAGCACAGTGTGCTAAAGTATAGAGATTGGTTTTATAGATGAGCAATGTTTTTGCTTGTTTCTGCAAATCCCTGTCACCTCAGATCATAAGTTTGTTTGTAAAGAATGTGTTGATTGTATCTGAGGACTGATTCACTTGAGAGGTTGATTTGTTTTTCATAGACTATTAGATTGTAAAGCTCTGTCTACCCAGGGTGGCTATACTTGCCATGGCTGGTGAATTAAGACATTTTACTAGCTATAAATATTTTTGCCAGGCTTGACACTTTACCAGGCATTTACCAAATTCACTATTACTATTAAGCTATTTTTCAGTATATTTCTGACAAACACTGTATTACATTATTAGCCGAACAGTATTACCTAAATAATGTAATACCTGTCCGCTTCAGTTTACCCACAGCCTCAGTGTGACAGCTAGTGGAAATAAAACTGAAGATAAATGTTGAGATGTGAGGTAAAAGTTTGTTTCAAGGTGTTTTCATTGGTCCATGCCTGGCCACTGAAATTGAATATTTTCGGTGTTATATTACAAAACAGCGCTTTTAGTTTTTATTTTAACTGATAATTCTATACCAAAGTATTACTGTTTGATATAGTATTGCTGTTTGTTATGGTTATTTCCCCATGGGTAACACTGCAATGCATGGCCTTTCCTGGCTATTGTTTCCTATTGAACACCATCTGTACCCTTGTAGCTATTTAAAGGGGTTGATTTATATCTACCTGCAAAAAGTCTAAGTAGCCAGTCAAACTACTACCCAATCTTGAAGGAAGACTTTTTAAGCTTTTGTAAGTGCTAATGTGGGTGTCCTGCAGGGAGAGTTGATTTGTAGAGATTGTGTTGGTTGGAAGCATAACTGTGACTGAGCACCACAGCAGCCCATAGCTTAACTGTCGTTCAAACAGATTGAATGATTCTTCTCTTATGGTGTTAAGTTTGTCTGACAATTCAAAGAAGGCGTTTCAACATTCTCTGCATGCTTTGAATAATCTACATAAGAAATGAATAACACGTGTGCTCTGCAGTCGATTTAACACACCATTGGCATGTTGCAGTTTTTTCATGCAGCCTAAACCATACAGGTTTGGTCCTGTTAAAGATCTTTAGTTGTGTGTGATACTGTAATTTTCTTCAGCATGCACAGTAGGTGAAGTTGCTTGAGTGGATTTTAATAAGTGGATTTCACACAAAGAAAGGTTTACTGTACCCGAACTCTCTTGATTAGTTCATCTTTCATAAGTCTTGCATATATGCTGTCATATTAAAAAAGTTGTTGATGGCTGAAAAAATCATTTCACTCTGTACAATGCTTAGGAAATGCACTGTTATGTTTAGACACAAGCACAGCAATGTCTGGCCTTCCTAAACTCAAGTTCACAAGTAAGTACAGTATAATGCTTGACTGCAGCACTGCCAAAATAAGTCTTGGCTGTGGGAATGAAAAGAGATCTGTCCTATTGACACAAAATATTTTAAATAATGGTGAATTAAATTTTAGTCAGGCATGTTATTTGTCCCTTTTTCCTCATTGTGTGCCACTAAAAACATTGTGTGTGTCACTAAGAAAAATCATGAAACATAAATGCTCTCCCTGATGATTTAGTAAGATGAATTGAATAGAGCTTTGATGTCAACAACCTCAGAAAATACACACACATGAAACCAAAGCCATCATCTAAAAAAGAAAGAAAACCATAAGGGAATATTTGCAATAAATTGTTTTATTTAGGGTTGTTAAAACCTAGTCATTTTCATATGTAGACCACAATATGTAGAATAAATGTAATTTTAACATTTTGTTTCAAAAAGGCTTATCTATAGGATTTGGAAAAAAAAAATTAATATTTATAAATGCATTTATGCCATTGATAAATGGAGTGGCTTTGTTATTCCACAAGTGAGATTTTCTTTTGCTTTTCCTGTTCATTCACTTTAGTTGCCACCCATATGGTGCTGGTGATTTAGCTAAAGAAGAAAACAGTGTATAAAATAATTTTGACATTTTCTGATGTAGATTAGTGTGTCCTGAAAAAAAAATCAGAATGGGAGTTTTACCTTTACTGTTTATCTCAGGACGAAGAAAAGATAAATAAATCAATCAACAGACTTATTTTCCAGAAATAAAACCCATTTAGATTGATAATTTATCAGCTAAAAGTATGCCATACAAGACAAGTCCTAGCAAAATTCTTTTGGGCAAAATGTGACCTGCATTTAACCCATCCTTTGTGAGGAGTTAACACTGCAAGTCATCAACACACCCAAATCACTTCATTTGCTAACTGCCAGTGCTGAATTTGAACCAGCAACCTACTGATTACAAGCCTGACTCCACAACTGCCCCACAACTGGCCACTATGTCCAATGTGAAATCTCTCCTCAAGTCCACTTCATGTCCACCATTTTGTACTTGATCTGTAACATCTTTTCAATAGTCTAAAAATTGTATTTTGGAGGTCATCTGTAATTTTTTTTAATATTGGCAACGGTGTTGTATTTAACTTGGCTGGTTTGCACATGGAAATAAAACAAAAATAGGTTATTCTTTCTTTTTTGGTTCTTTTGAAATCCTTGTCACACACAGTATCAACTGCACACACTGACGATGCAATTGATGTGCAGTGCTTCCCTATCCTTTGTTGCTGGTAGCATCTGCTGCCCTGATCTTTCTCTCCAGCATTGCAAAGAATTTTTCTGCATTTCCTATGGTCTGGCCATTCATCAGGGGAGAGAGGGCTCCTCTCTGCAAGAGCATCACCCTGGCTCTCATCTCATACGGTGATGGAAACAGGTGGCCAACAAAAGCCAACGAGGGACTCTCACATCACTCCGGTTGTCCAGGGTTCTGGCAGGGATCTGGTGGGCTTATCATCGGTCCACAGAAGCACTCTGCCATGCCTCTGATTGGGTTTCATTTAGTTTCTTTCTCCTCTGCTATGAGTCTGCACCTCCTGTTTGCTTCACTGTCAAGAAAAGTCCTTAGAGAAAAACTCAGTGACTTACAACCTGATGTTATTTGGTAATAATGAAAGACAACTGTAGCAAACACAGTCCAGGCATGTTCTACCAAAACATCTGCATAGGGTTGAGGCTTCAGCTAAATAGTTCCCTTTGTTGTTTTGCGAGCAATCAATCATGGGTGAGTGCATATAGTTAGACAAGGCTAGAGGTACACTTACTATGTTTACTATGTAACTGAATCAAAAACTCTGTACTGTGCTGCATGATCTAAATCTCTCTCTATGAACCAGCCCTGACTGACTACATTATTACATAACCTGCTCACTAACACACAAAGTGTAACATGATCTTTTTCTGTGAGTGTTGCTTCTGTTTTTTAGAAAATTTTGATAGTTTAATTCAAAGAATAACTTAATTCACACTTTTATGCCAACACAATATATTCAAATATATAGTGATTAAAGTCTGTGAAGAATTATTATCTGTCTGACTATCTGACAGCTGTAATAAAAATAGGAACAGGGTGTCTGTGAACTGAATGTGTGCTGCAAGGTGCCACATCAAGGGCTTGGGGTGTGGACAGCATTGTTGATAAAAATGAGACATATACTGTATGTTTTTTCTTTTTGTCATTTGAAGTGCTTTGAGGAATTGGTAAGGTAAGGGCTTTATCTCAACCAGGTCTAAGACCAGTAAGTTTAAGGGGACAGTGCAGAGCAGTCTTTCTAGACCTTTTGCTTTGCTGGAAACATAACACAATTCCATATTAAACACCTGCTACAGCCCCATAATTGGTAGTAAAGTTGGAAGTAAAGAAGCACAGATATAGACAGACAGATATAACCTACTGGCCATCTGTATTGTAAAATAAAAAGAGCTGAATAATTTCTTATAAAATTCTATGAAAAAAGTCTATGTATAGTTTAAGCATTATGTATAAGTTTAAGTAGACAACCTTCAGAATTGATAAGGCCTGATGTTCCAAACATCCAAACTAAGTCCATAATGTTCCAAATTTGACGGATGCAGTTCTGACCAATCAGAATAATCTCATCCTCAGCAAAGAAGCCACATGAGGGCAGTGAAAGCTGGTGAGTGCTGGGAGACTCTCTTGCTATTAGCAGAATGAGAATCACCTTTAAACAATGTTTTAAGCTGCTCTGTGCTTGTTTTGTGAAGAGAGGGAAAGAGAACATCCTAGAAAAACCTAATGTGGAAAAATGTGTCAATAAAAAGTAATGATTGAAGTTCATGGTGAAGGAAATCCCACAATGTGTGAAGAAAAAGCATGAAGAATGTCAGATGAGGCAATCTTTATTGATTATAAAAAGGGTATTTTATTCAATAGTGACAAAAAAATCAAAAAGAATAAAGTATGTCCAATGTTTGTGCGCTACAGCTTAGCAGTCTTGAAATACATCTGCCTCTTTATTACCTGTGAGTGTATTTCAGATAATTCAAGAAGCCCAGATAGACTGTTAGAGATACTGAGATTTCCACTGTCAAAAATCTATTACTAGTTTTTGCCACACAAAACTTCCTTGGGTGATTTTTAATGAATTAATTTTTGCTGCTGGTGAGGGGAATGAGGAAAATGTTGTTCATTTACTGGCAAGCCTGCAGTGATGTGAAGAAGTGAAGAAGCTAAGAAAAAATCATTTCAGCTTGTTGACATGCTTGTGTTGTCTCCTCTAAATTGGCACAGAGCATTGAACACCAAGATGACAACGAGGGGAGCTTCTATTACGCACAACAACATGTTCCTGCTTAAACAATGAACAGGGAAGCTTGTGAGCGACAGTGGTCACTGAACTCAAATAGAAAAGGTGATCGAGGAGAAAATAGAACATGTTTGCTGTGTTTGATATTTCCAGCTGGGGGAAAACAAGGGTAAGGTAAACTATTGAATAGAACCTTGTACACAGACCCCGGGACTGGTGCATCAAGGAAATAAATTGTGTAAATAAATGTTGTGTTTAGTTTATTTTTAAATCAAGATTTTACATAGACCAGAGGGATGGAGAAGTGAATTATAAAGTAAATGCAGAAATAAAAATAGTTCAGATGAAGCCAATGACAGCCACACGGTGAAGGGGTTCACTCACTTTCCCTCAACGGCAGGAACAAAATAACAATCAAATGTTTGGCTGCCAAACTAAATCTCAATGTTCTGCTTCTGGGTGCCTGCAAAATCTCCAGATATGCAAGTTTATAACATGATTGCAGTTTAGATCTGACAAATTTAAACATGGCTATTACAAAGAACACATTCTGACAAAAGTATAACTTTTGCAAATTGCCTGTAAAATTCAATCTTCAATCATGCCCTAAATGCATTTTTGGCTATAAATCACAGTTCTTATAATGAAGATATGGTTTAGCCTGTCATCAGAGTAGCTGCACAGTTCTCTGTTGGTTATAGGCACCATCACATCATGCCAGGCAGAAATGTTACAGATACATTATGTTTAAACATGATGCTACAGTTTATAAATAATCATTGAGGCCAAACTCCCACTTCTACTCATGAGTGGCTTGACAGAATGTATACTCTGCAGCTTAATTATGACACATGGGAAATGTTTTTTTTAATTTGTAGGTTTTAGTAAAGTTGTAGTAATAATATTTAATATATTGAAGATATTTTCTAAACGTCTAATTTTAGCAATTTTATACATGCTAAAAGTGCTAAAGAAGGGATTAACTATAGGTGCCAAAAAAGGAAGTTTTGAAATAGAGAACTACAGGTCTCTATTTCAAGACAGCCGATGGTTTTGAACTTTTTTATGCTCCATCATTGAGTAACTAATATGATTAGCATTGCCACAGCACTTAACACTGGATGATGCAATTAAAACAGCTTGTGGATTTCTCATTTCTGTCACCCTGGTCATGTTGAGGTCAAGATGTTAATCAACTAATGTGAGGGTCATTAGCAAATTAACACGCTTTCATGCTCTGAATACTATAGCAGTGCCTACATCAACACTTCATCTTACCAATTCCGCTCTCATGAACCTGAACTGATTACTGTTGAAAAACTGTGATTTTATGTTTGAAAATATTTAGATGTGTCAGTGAGGTTCATGTCATTCATTTTTGGTAAGCTTGGTAAAAAGTGAGTGTATGCAAACATCTTTTATCTGTCATGGCACACGCTGAACTCAGGAACATGTTGAACATGTACTTTAACCCAACAAAATAATGAGGCAACAAAATGAGATATTTACAAACACTTTATGTTTGCTATGCTTTAAATCTCAATTAATTTATCTAGCCATCTAAAAACACAACATATCACCTGAAAATGACTTTGTAGATGTAGTTGGATTGTCTCACTCATTATCAGTGAGTGAATATATCTAAAAATATTGAGTATGTTCAATATGTAATATGTAGCCTGTAAAGGTCAATTTCATGCAACCACTTACCTTATGAAATGTTAGAGAGGCAGCCTACTGCATATTGTGGGAATGATGTAAGTGAGTAGAAACCTCTCTTTCTCTCTCTCTCTTTCCCTGTACAGTCCACCGGCAGCTTTCGTCATTAGAATTCCCTGTGCCACTTGGAATTTATTTCTATTTGTGCCAGGCAGCGAATCAGTCAATTTCATCTCCATTTCCTCCTTTCTCCCCTATGCATCCCAATGAGTTGGGCACAATATTAAAACATGGCAGGTAGGTTATGAGAAAAAATGGTCCTGATGCCCATCTCCTACAAGACAGGCTGGTGCATTCAGCGATATAAACTGTCTCTGGTGAGACATGCCCAGCTATGAACTCTATTATAAATTTGGGTGTAAACCAGCAAACACAAATAAATAAACTAATAATAGGCAACTAAGCCGCTAAGACATGTTTAGCAGAAAGTCCATTTGGATGCTTTCAGATAAACACACACCCGGTCTCATACAAATCAAAACACAGTCAAATATCTAAAATTATATCTGTGGATTTAAAACAGAAATGACACCTTCTCTCCTTCACACACAAACACATTACCATTAATGCATTTTATATCCTCTCCGGAAAGGTCAAGTGTTGCAAGGAAATAGTTTGCCTTAAATGATCAGAAAACATAATGAGACAAAATTGTTTATGGTTCCAGGGGCACATTTAGGAAATGGTTGTTTGTCTGTAATTGTGCTTAGCAGGGAATGAAAAACGACTGCACTCTGTTGCTTTTGTGTTCCATGCTGCAGGTTGGAGGTCTTTCCTGTAATCTGGGCCCCATTAAATGCTGGATCTTATCCACTAAACAGCTCTTTGGATTCACTGAAAATCAGCATTATAAGTTAGAACCACTGATAAACAAATTTAGGGTGAGGGAGTCTGAGTGATAACACAACAACACAGAGTGAAGGAGACAAAAAGAGAGAGTAGTCACTTATATAAAAGTTACACAGAGGATTCGTTCCAGAAGAATTCACTCAATCCAATCAGCTTGGGCTTTTCCGGATGGGTTCTCAAGCAAGTCCGGTGTCTTGGTGCAACAATGCCATACTTAACCTATTCCTCAGTCCTGACAGAGGGCAACTGGTAGGTTTGAGTGTCAAATCTATCCCCTCTCCTACCAGTCAGGAGTGGTGCTGTGTAGTGGAAGATTCTAACCTGTAAAGTATCCAAACAGCAATGAACCCTACTGAAGTAAGAAGGGTATGCAAGTAAAATATATTTGGCTTCTGTGGTTGTTACAGCTGCAAGCTGTATTGTCTACAAAATTCATAAATATAAATAATAAAAACATAAATATGATAAAAGTCACACAAACATGGGATATGAGGTGGCGGTTATAAGCATAAACATGTCATCTGTATAATACAATGAAGCATGACATGCACCATGGCCAACATCCTCATAGCTGCTGTAATTTGCTTAAAAGATGCTACTATTTCTAAGTAAGGATCAAGAACAGATACATTTCTCATAAATTCATTGTTTAATCCAGAGTAGAAACAATTGAAGGTGGACTCAATCTGAGAATTAATCTTACACTCTTGGCACCTCCAACCTTATTGCTTACCTTCATTTCAGCTTCGTGTTTCAGATAAGATGTCGTTCCCCACATGGCTGCCTTTGTTTTATACTGTAAATATAAAATTTACATCTGTAGTGGCTTATTTCAGTGTTGGGCCACTGTGGCTGTTTCATCTTTAGGTCCCTGATAGTCAGTGGCCCTGGGCCCCAGCTGTAATCTGTCCTTCATGACTAAAGCTCTCTCACCATCTCTGTGGAGCTCTACAATCTGTCCTACCTTATTTCCCAAGTCAAACTTGACATCAGACGATGCCTACTAATGTCAGGAGATAAACCATCTGTCAGACTGAAGTTGACTTTGAACCAACAGCCATTTCATCACTGTTTGAGTGAATAAATAACACTTATTGAGCGAGAAAAGAGGCAGTAGAGACTTGCACTCTGCTATCCTGTGATCTGTCATCAGAACTCTTAAAGGTCCCTGTAAGTCAAGCTCAATATGAGCGGGCCACTCCTCTTTTGACATCAGAGCTCTGATGGGCCAATTAGAGGGGCAGTATAGTGTGAGGTGAGGATCTGCCCTTAACCTCACAACTACTCACAAAGACATGATCGCACAGTCAGGAAATGTTACTCAACTAGACTGACATAATGGCAAATGATGAAAGTGATGTTTTCCTCAGATTCACCTGTGAAATCACACAGTAAAGGGATCCACAGGTCAATGACTAAGTGCTTTGACCTCTTTTACATGTGTGTAAAGACCTGTGTGTAAAGGTTAAACAGGTCACTTTTATGTCACTTTTAACAACAATCTCATGTTCTGAAGCCTCACTCATAAAGTTTTGGGCCTGTGAAGTGAAGGGCCTCTTACCTGTGTGGCATCAGTGGACCATGCTTGAAGATGTATAAAAGAATCTGCTGTCAAGAGCAGGCCTGGTTGATTTATTGCTCTTACAGCACAAACTGTAACAATCTCCCCCAGTGTTGAACAGGTAGCCAAGGCCTCTCAGCATCTACCCCCTCAATGTAAATCCTGGTGAGAAGAAAATAGATTCTAAATCCCTGTATAGATTTCATATAGTGCTGTACTTGAACCTTTGTCTTGAGAGTTCACATCAAACAGAGAGAAAGTAAAGCTAGTGTCTTGAACTGTGGTTGCTCTCTGATGCCTCTACATGAACTCCTTCATCTCTGGAATGTAAATTAGTGTTCTTCAGTAACTTATAAATTGCTTGGTTATATTTACTTAATCTGGCGCTCTTCAAACACACTAAGCTATTTGATTACCACTCAAGTGTGAGGCCACAGTTCAGACATCTTCACAATGATTTTAGGAGGAGGCTTTAAACCGAGAAAAAGGACAACTGTTTATTTTGGCTGGGCATCAACTAAGGTGCCAGATGATAGCAGCAGATTAGAAATCTGAATCAATAAAGGTGAACAAATATCTCTTGGCAGTTGAATGAAAAGATGTTCTCTTGTTTCAATCTTTCCATTAAGGATTTTGGACAGAGTTTCTTTTGTAAACCAGACTTACCTCTTTTACCCTTAAAAGGCTGGATTAGATACAAAACAGGCAGATTGTGATTATTTATAGATTTATAGACTTAATAAAACTTTAAACTTGGGACATCAGAGAAGTAGATGCTTGGCTAACGGTGCTGCCAAAGACAATTTAGTCTGCAAATTTAGGATGTCTTTAGAAAGACAAGCAGATTGCGTTCTTATATTAGATGCAGAAATTCTTCTTATAAGTTGCTGTGAGGGATGAAATGCAGTCTGTTCAATATTATTTTATATAAAAGATCTTGGTCTAATCTAAATTTTGCAGTTTTTGTTTTAAAAGCTTTGTTTCAGTGTGCTATCAAAGGAATGTACTCACTCCCTCAGCGTCCATTTCATTCACAATACATACTGGTATACACAAGATATACACAATACACAATTAACGGTTTAAACTCTATATAGAAATAGTACACACACACACACACACACACACACACACACACACACACATATATATATGATACATATATATGTGTTTTATATTAAACCTTTTTTATTTTTATTAGAATATTGTTAATATATATATTATAAACATATTTATATGAATGTGTACTGAATACTTCAAGAAATTTTGACATTTTAGCATACATGTAAAAGTTGCCTTTTCTAGTGTTTTAATGTGTAATGAATTTTATAATACATCCCTGAATACTTTATTACAAATTTCAATGTTCATAATAAAAAAATAAAAATATGGAAATAAAGAAATACTTTTTGCTGTATAAGACAAGCTTTGTGATCTGCTCAGGACACTTTGAGAAGCGTCTGTGTTTTATAACTGAAACATTCTCTTTTTCTCTCTCTGTCCCCTTTTGCCCTTACCCTGTGTGTTGCCCTTGTCACAGATAGTGCCCTCGACAGCGATGTTTTGGCACGTCGATTCATGTGACACGCTCCAGCATCCATTTGTTTTTACTTTTCGCTGACATTTAGCCAACGGACCAGTTGGCTAACAGCGGCAAGATATTGAAAACTAATTAGCCTGAATGTACAGACCTTGGCTCACCTGCATGCTCTCAGCCTGCTGCAGCTGATGTATTCTGCATTTATTGGTTGTTAAACAAACTGATGAATTCAATGTGCAGGTCATCTCAATACTTGAGTGGTTGAAGAACCCTAAAAAAAATGCAGCTCTGGCTACTAGTTTCACCTACACTTCATCTTTCTAGTTTCATATAGCTTCATCTTCTTCTGATATTGTCCTGCATTTTTTAAATCAGTGTTAAAGCTGAAGAGTGTAATTGTTGTTCTGTTATTATTCTAGCTCAGCTTAATATGCTGAAACAACTTTAAGCCATTTGCACTTTTAATTACCCAGAAAAAGTATAAAATAATATCTAAAATTTATAAATATGGCTTTTACTCTTGAAAAGCTTTACTGCATTAAATATTAGGACTTGTTTAAAGAGAGTATGTTAATTTTTTACCTTATTGGCAATTGTTTTCAGTTGCAGTTTTTAGTTATAGTTATTGGCCTTTTATCCTGATTAGTCTGACAGTCTGATAAGTTGTAGGACCAATGTGTTTTCCTTT
The DNA here is from genome assembly GCA_036877545.1 of Yasuhikotakia modesta. Lineage (NCBI taxonomy): Eukaryota > Metazoa > Chordata > Actinopteri > Cypriniformes > Botiidae > Yasuhikotakia > Yasuhikotakia modesta. The sequence continues at coordinate 35,067 of JBAJNP010002519.1, forward strand.
GCAGTCTGGGTGGGTTTTTTGCAATTTCAATTTGTAGTACAACTGGTGCAGAAATGACACAATTAACCTTTAAATACTAAAGGATTCTTGTCTAATTGGCCTTTCACATGACTTGTGTCAAGTCTTCAACACATTGCACAAAGCAAGCATCATACACAACTTTACCCTCTACATGAAAAGCTTTACAGATACCTTCACAGAGAAATGATTTTACAAGGTTGCTGGGTAATAGAAGCAGCCAGTAAACACAATAACCAGTAAAAAGTCAGTGCAAAAAACAAAACAAAAAACTAATAAATAGACTTGGATATTTTTTAGTAAATTACTGTCTGGATGCTTGTGGGGAACTAAAATTTTCTTTTGCAGCCAGATCCAATTAAAAAAAAACATGAAATGCTTACAGAAAGAAGAAGGTAAGTATAAATACATGAAATGTAATTTAAGATTCAGTCATAAACATATACAGTATTTAAATATTTTTGCTTTGTACTACAATTGCCAAGCCTTGGGTGGCATGCAACAAAGGGCAAAACTGCCCTTTGGAGCTGACACTTCAGCCTGTAGGTTTTAAAGCATTGAGTAATGCCCATGAGGGCCATGTAAAAGGGCCTTCAATGCTTCATTAACACTCAAAATGCAACAAAATGCAACTTGCACATTTGATAGTGACTTAAATCTGGTTAATGGCTGATCATCTGAGGCTTGTTAGATGAAACACAGGATCAATCACTGACCTAAGTGGATTGAGTTTTTTAACTGGAACTAAAGATTCCAGCACATTTTGATACAATGACAAGAAGCTACTTCAGATTCAATTTGTATTGCTTTAATGAGATTAATAATGTGCAGACAGAGCATTGACTATTGACTTTTAGCTGGAATTGAATGGTTTTGTTCCATCCACAGTATCTACACCTAGTAATACAGGAAACCACAGGTACTTTCCACCAAAAACATATGTTGGATAAATTTAGTTTAAAATGATGAACACATAATAAACAGGTTAATACTTTTCTGTGATTTGTCTGAAGTAAATTAGGGCCTTAAGCTGCGTGCCACCTGAAGACAAAACATTGTCCTTGAGATAATTCATCGTGTTTCCTGTGTCATCTCTTTCTTAAGCTGGGGATAATTCTATTATGACCTGTGTTGAACAAGGGCAGGGTTTTCACCTCACAAGACAAGCAATTCATAACAAAGAGCTTCTGCTTGAACTGAACTAATGTGATTACGTGTTTCTGGTCTCTTTTCTCTCTTTCAGCTTTAGAAAATTAGTATCTTATCTGTAGCAAGATTTTGCACAAAACCTCTTTAATTAAGCCTGCAAATAACCCAGCATTCTCTTAGCTTTATTGCAGTCTGTTTTTTATATTACACATTTATTTTTTCCTTTTACATTGTAGCCAGTAGATATTAACCAATTTTGTGAAAAGATTTTTAGTGTGACAAAATGCTATCTTATGATTTCATGTTTGTTTCATTATTGTAATTTTTTAAAAATATATATTCACCAATATCAAGCAGAGTTTGATTGTACTGTTAGCGCAGCTGTGAGTCAGCCATGGGTGATTAAGGCCAAAACATTATTTAAGTTGGTGCTGATGTTGACATTTCTCTTAAATTTCTGAGGGCCCTGTGGTGATATCTTGATTTAGTATGGAGAGAACGTTTGAACCTGTTCTTGGAATTGACCCTGATCCCATGAGGTTGCCAAATGGGCTGAAACCTTCCTCCAGCTCTGCCTCCTAATCCTCCTCCCAGGCTCCTGTAGCTGCTCTGTGTCAGTGGCTGCCTAATGTCCTGATAAACTGTAATGACTTTGGAAATATGATATAATGAGGGTTGTGTTCTGGATTACTAATTACTGCAATTAATGCTTATTAAAAGGTGTCAGTATGACAATTAGGGTTGTGGTGCACTGGTTTGTCAGTAGCTCTATATCTGCGTAACATTGGCCTGATCTCGTCCATTGTACAGATTATTAGAAGACACTGTAACTCTTTAAATTAATGGCGAAGAGTTTTCAAATGCAAACCAAAATTATTCACAATGACCCCAAGGACAACTGGAAACCCAACTCCAAATCTTCAAATCAAAAGATTCTCCAAATCTTTAAAGAATTTCTTTATTTAGTGGCCTTAGTAGTCTCATTTGTAAAATGTGTGTATGCCTGTTTAGAACCTGACATACATATAAGCACTTTTGTACACCAATGATTGTTTTTATATGGCTGAATGTTGGCATGAATTTTAACACACACTTTAAAATCAACTCTGTGCATATTATATAAATAAAGCTCCATCAGTGTTGGCCGGTAGTAACTGAAGTGTCCCTGAGCATGGACCTAACTCCTGATTGCTCCTTGGGTGCTGCAGTAATAGCTGGCCACTGCTCAGGGTGCGTGTGTGTGTTCATGATTTGCAGTGTGTGTTTATTTCTCAATAGTGATGGGTTAAATGCAGAGGTCACATTTCAGGTATGGGTAACCATATCTGACAAAAACATGTCATTTTCTTCTACTTTTAAACGTTTGCTGCAGTTTTAAGCTGCTATTACAGTACAAGGTGTTGCAGTGTATCAGAGTATATACATGTATACATATCAGAAAAAAGACTTAATGCTGTGGTGTCTAATATTAGCAGATTTCAGTTTTTGTAGCATGTTTACAATTTTGTGACACCTACTGTATGTGTTTGGTGAAGTTTGTGATGAGACCGGCTGTTCTGCAGATGTTCAAAGTCAGGTCGTCCTCATCGCTTTGTCGTCAAATTTGCCACCTGCTCTCTGTATGCTGTTTTATTGTTGTTGATTAGCCAAATTACTGTGGTGTCATCACCAATTGTTTTGATGTGATTGTTGCTGTCTTACAGAGCAGTCATTGATGGTAGCTCTTGAATGATACAGTTATCACAGTGGTAAATATATGAGTGAGTTCAGAAAGGTTTTGCTGGGTTTTATGAGATGCTATCATGTTTATAGGCTGACACTTGTACCTCACTTAAACTGTTTAGTTTTATTGACTGGTGTAAAGGTTGGATATATAGACAACATCCACCCAAATATTTAGATTAGTAGTAAACTAATATTTCTTTTTTTCTTTAATGGTAGATTATTAAGTTTTTTTCCCACATTCCTGAGCAATCAGAAATAATTAGTAAGGAAATATTTTGGAACAGAATACACTCAAAGCAACTGTTAGCTTTCAAAAGAGACCAAAACATTAGAGGCGATTTGGGACAGGAAATCATTTGTACTGTGTGGGATTTAGCCGTGCTACCAAATTCCCAATCAGTGAGACAAGTGATATCTGGCGATGAACGGCACTCTGGTGGCCACAGGGGAGAAACAGCTTTGTGATGGATTTAATGGCACATCAGCCGCAGAGAAAAAACACCGCTTCCCAATCAAATGAGAAATAATGCCTTGTGAGTGTCTTCAATGCCTAATGTTAATTCCAGTTTGAAAAGTGAAAGTGCTGAAAGTATCTCTGCTTATCATTTCAAGATATGTCACATTTACCATACAGCCTCTGATTTGATGTAATGATATGCTAACTTGATGATTATAATTATGATTATATACTTTTTTTTTTGTTATGTAAAGCATGACCTTTCTTTGCGGCACGAAGAAGGCCCTTTTGATTTAATTCCTAAAACAGTATTAATTATATATTTAAATATGATATTTAGCAACATACACATTCACAGCATTACTCAGCTAGCTGGGTATATTCTCAGAAAAGCTCTTAAATGTTATCAAAAACATTCTTACAGTAACATTAGTAGAATTTTTAACATTTATTACTTTATGGACATGTCAGGGAAACATGCAGCATGTTGCATATGTATCAGTTATTCTGTATCACATTTCACAAGTGTGGGGTATCTAAAATGAAATGAAATGTTCCAGTGACTAGTAGGCAGGTGTGTGTTTCAACAGAATGCTGCATCAGTGTAGCAGTACATTTGTCATTCAGACTTAGCCAAACTTAATATATTCAAACAAAATATAAAACACACAGTATACATTCTGTATATTATGTATACCGACTATATATTTATATTATTCTAAACTATATTACAGTGTGTTTTTGGTAGTTTTATTTAGTGTAAAATTCTGTTCTTGAAATTATTTTATATAGCTTTAGTGTAGTAGATATATTGAAGCTTAAGAACAGTTAAGCTATATGTTACATGTAACTTGCAGTTCAGTAACTTTGTATCAAAAACAGCAAAACAAAGATAGTATGTAAGTTTTGTGAGATTTAATGTTCGTCTTTTACACATCTGGTACATAAAGTTAATTTTTACACCAAACATATTCCCCATGTAAAAAAGACAAAAAGTAAAAATACTTCACGTATGGAATAACTAGCAGTGACACATGTCCACAAATACTAGGACAATAAATTTCATTTACAAACATGGATATATTGTATACATAGTGCTAAAAATATATAAAAAAGAATCTACAGTTCACGTGTATAAAACAAAATTGCAGGATTGCAAACATAGAAATGAAGTCAAATAATGTCACAATAAAAAGCAAAACAATTTATAACAGAAAATTATCTGAGGCAGTTGGGCAACCAAACACTAATGGCAATGCATGATCTTGATTCAATGATTCAATGTTGAAAAAAAACAATAATAATAACAACAACAACACAAGCTTTAGCAATAAGGAAAAATATGTAACATGGGGACAGGTACCTTTTTTCCAGCAATGTGACCCAGGAACTACAGATGACTCAAATGCTACACTATTACACACACAGAAATCAATGCCAGACAAAAAGTGTGCATGGCAGGTAGCTTAACATATTGTAACAGAGCCCAAAAACCAATGCAAAAGATACATTTTCAAAACCAATCCAATACAACTCTAAAGGGTTTCTCATTTTACTTTTTTACTTTTTACTTTCACATCTAGCACAAACATTAAGCACAAATGTTGTTTTTTGTGTTTCCAGCATGTATATTTGACATGGCCTCACAAGAGTGTCCTTCTGATTAGAGCTTCTTATTACAGAAAGTCTGTCTGAGGTTGTAAAGAGAGGACAGTGATTTGTATCGGCTCTTTATATGGTAACGGGACTGAATATGACTCTGAAATATGTTCTAGCAGAAGGTTAATCATATGCTGAGGATCGCTTTTTAAAAAAATATGTTGACATGCATTTCTTTCAAAAATAGCTCAGTAAGGAAGAAAAAGATGGATTGTCCCTGAAAACTCTTTGTGTAGGTCAGCCAGTCAAACAAAACCAGAATTGTTAGATTAGTTTGAACCAAAAAGATAATTATTCAAAGATTAAAACAAAAGAATGTGGACTGCATGGCAACACATGTTTTCCAAGGACAACCTACACTTACATACACAGCAGCAACTGAAATTAAACACTTTATCTTTAAACAACAACTGATTGAGAAATAAACTGATGCATGAAATTGTGATTATCTCTGCCGCTTGAACTAGAATGGGTGTTCTGATAAACACAATGTTTATATCAATCTTTGATAATACCAAATGTAAACATTTGTGTAAAGCAAGGAACAAGGAATGCTCTGTTTGTTTAGAAACCACAAGCAAAACCAGATCTATTACCAAACATAAAGGCTTTTAGTAAAGACTTGTGATGTTGAGATGATATCATGTAAGCAGATGTGAGCCCTTTCATTTCTTGTGTAGAACAAAGGGAACATTCAAATTTCATATTATAATGACTAAATATTATTTGCTAATGTCCCGATATCAGTGACGAAGAACTGAAAATTTACCCTAATAATCATTCCTCGTACATATGATTGTTGTAGGCATGGGCCATGTCATTATTTTGAAGAAAAGTTATAAGAAAAATATAAACGTTATTTACTGTCACTCAACTCAATCATTAACAACAACAAGCAAGCAAATACCATCTGCAAAGTAGGTTTAAACAACACACACATTTTTAAACAATCATTTAAACATCTCTTTAAAATGATGAAAAAAAAAACAAAAAAGGTGACACAATATTAAAAGGGATAGTTCACCCAAAAATGATGTAATTCAAATGCTAAAATGTACTAATGTTATGCTAATATTTGTATACTGTAGACAACACTACAGTATTGTACTAATATTATGGTGCTTTGAAAGTTCTTTTGAGATCTGAAGTCACTCTGGATCATCCTTTAAAAGCTGCATTAAAATTTCCCAAAAAGTATTTGGGATTTCCACACCACTGTGAAACACAGCATACAGGTTTGAGTTTGAACCTACATGAGGGTGAATTAATAATGATGGGATTTTTGTTTTTCGGGTGTACTGTTCCTTTAAATACTGCAACTGCTCTGACACTTGGAGGATGGAAACAAAGAGAGGTAAGTGAGGTTACAGGCAAAGCAAAGGCAGATACCCTGTGTTTAGGAGAAGTGAGGTGTGCTGTTGTGGGGGGAGTTAGACTTGTCGTGAGGTGTCTATAATTACAGCACAAGACTAGGGGATCCTAACCACAGCCTTGTAGTGAAACATGCAGTGCACAATACACACGGTTTCAGGTCCACTAAAAATACTGACACTTTATTTCATTGTTCTGAGAGACCATCCGCATCCCGATGTGGCATAGGAGGAAAATGGTGTTCTCTCCAGGCGTGACTTATAATGGCTATCCTGTTTAGGAGGGACAACTGGACTGTCAAGGGAGTTTTCTCATAGCTTGGGTCTAGACAGACTGCTCTTTGGGGTAGTTAAAAGGGGGTCGGGGGCCAGAAGGCGCAGCATTGGGCTGGAAGGTATACATTGGGGTATTAGTAGGGTGCTGGGTGTAAGGGTTCTGGGGAAGGTAGGTAACAGGTGGGTAGGCAGAAGGTGGTGGAGGATCAACAAATTGTTCTTGGTTGCCTGGGTGATGGCAGCTCCCATAGTCAGCTGGGGCTGGTAGCTCTTGGTTCCCAGAGTTCTGTCGAAAGAAGAGAATGAGAGCAACTGGTGTAGATGGATGAACTGATATTAAAGTATAGAACACACAGATACAAAAGGACCCTTTACATTTCATGCAAATGTACAAAATAACCAAATGTTTTCTGTGCCTTGATGCTGTATTCTTCAACAGACAAAGATGTTTTACTCCATATGTGTATATGTGATTTATTAATCAGTCAAAGAACAAATGAACCACATTTAGACACTTTTTTTATTATGTTTTACAAAAATCCATAGAACCCAACAGTATAATCAAAGACCCCTATATCAGTTTGACTACCATATTGCTCAGATAAAATGTAGAAACTTCTTAACATTTATACCAAAATGTGTCCTGTTTGATGATAAAATACAATCCCTACAGACTCATAACTACAGTTAAGATAATCTAATACAACCACATACTGTATCAAGCAGTGGTGAGAAAATGTCATTTTTAACTTTAGCTTTCTGCAACAGGCACTTTAATCCAAGCATTTTACAGTGCATTAATGGTACACTACACATTTGTATTCAGTTTGTGTGTAGATAAATTTTTGTTGCTCCAATTATACATAGAACGACATAATGTTGCAGTATATTAGATACTCTCTGTAAAAACAGCATGAAAACTACACAATGACTCATCATAGGATTGATTATTAAAATCATATTTACCCAGTAAAATTAAATTTGCCTATAATCAGATGCTTGATAAACGGAAGGTGCTTTCTTTCATCGATGGGCAGATTTGAACCTAAATCGTTTCCTGTTATGGTGCTGTTAACACGGAAAGTGCTGAAAGAATAATTTGCTTTCAAGCCATAATCTGCGTCTGTGTTTATGGATTTTATCTCAGAGGTAAATTCAAATAAAACAGCATTACTGTAGGGAAACAAAACATTGGTTAAAATATACATATTGGGCTTCAAAACATGCCTTTTAAATGTTACTGAGCACATTTCCTATAATTATGTTATTACTTTATTTCTAGGAATTTGCTGGTCTTTATTGGTTATGGTATTATTTAATTGGTTGCAGTGGAAACAGACTGAGATTAGCCCTAAACCAAATGTTTAAACAGTGTGTTCATTGCACTGTTTCAGAAGTTTAGCAAGCGATTAGGAAACAGTCTGTATGTACATTACGTGAGGCACAGATGACCCCATCATATATAAATAAAAGTAATGAAGTTTCTTTACTTCATAACAAAGTTAGAAGTGTGACTTATTAATTAACACTGTTGATTTTCTTCAACTGAAAAAAAAAGAAATTACTGGGGAAATTGTTTTAAATTTTTTTTTGAATGCAATTAGAATTTATTTAGGGCAATTGGAGAAGTGTCGATTCTATAGCCCCTCTGGTAAGAAAAGGAGCAAAATGAAATTTATGTTTATACACAATTACAATGTGCAGATAAGAATAAAAGAGGGTTCATTTGTTGCCTTGGGAAATTAAACAGAAAGAAAAATGCTGAAGCTTTAATGTTAGCTGAACTAATATGCAACCCAACAATGCAGTAGAGCTAGACTTTGATTTCAAGTCTTTGTTTTGTAATGATATTACAAGGCTCTTGAAATTCTTAGACATGCACTGAAACAAACAAATACACACACACACAATTAGCTAAATTTTAAATTCAGCCGTGTTTTCTTTAAAAGCAGAAGTAATGGAACGTCTACAGGTGGAGTTGGTGAACCATTTGACAGCACTTTCTTCACAGACATTATGAGGAACTTCTGCACCAAATGCAGCACTAATCTAAATGAAAATCACTGACCGAATGAGAAGTCCTTTCATTGCCATACCCTTAACAGTGAGGTAGGCGAATGGGGACCGATAGTCTACCTTAGGGAATTTAACCTAAATAGGCTTCTTTTATCTCCTCTGACAATGTAATGAGTCTCCCGCCACAGCTTTGCAGAGTTCCAGAACTTTGGAATTTGCCAAAGCAATTATTTCGCTATCTTCATAGAAGGAGTTTGACCTTCTGGCCTTTCTAGTGGCTCTACATAAAGCCGGTTACAATGCTGATTGAAAATGCTTTCAAATAATATGTACTGATTGAAATTGAACTCTTTTTTGTAGCCAGTTTGAAAAAGATGGAATCCAAGAGTTTATATGTCAGTCATTTTGAAAGCTTCTTTCATGTAAAACATGGCTTAATTTTCCTCTTTATTGGCCTGAACCGTGGAGCCGTCTGTCCTCTGTTATACAGAATCCACAAGAAACAGTACAGAAAATTAGAAAACATATATGACTGTATCTTTGAATGCTATATCATTTGGCCTATAGTGGTTAAGAGGGACATTTGTAAGAAGATGAAAGGTGTCTTTTTGGAACCCTGTAGGAGGATCTGTAGGAGCATGGAAACCTCTTTTGGAAACCTGTCTGTTTGTTTTAATGCATATGTACACACTAGACCATGATTATAAAGCTTAAAAATCATATAGCTTTTAGTGGTACAATTATATATACAGTATATGAATGACCTGATGCTATAGGGTGTTTGGGTGATTCTTTCCTTGAAGTTTATGATATCATTTTTACCCGTTTATGTTAAAATGTGTGATTATCCTAATTACTTATAAAAGCACACTTTTGTGTATAAACCACAAGGTTTAAGGTATAATTCCTGCATGGGGCCAAAGTATAATACTTAAGGTCTTATAGGTTAAAGGTTTGCTTAAGTTCTTACATCCTTAATCCTAACAATGAACAACATAGCATAGCTAGAACCACCAATATCCCCAACCAGGGGTGTTTCGGAATATTACTGCAAAACTGATCCTCACATCTGTTTTAAAAACAAACAATGAGGTAAACTGTGGAAACATCACCCTGGAGAGTTTATAATAATGATGTCAATGCACTCAAATCTCTTATTCTGAAAGCTTATTTTGGGATGATAATAATAATAGTGCTAAAGTAAATTCACATGGGTTGTCGTAATTCTTCACCAAGAAAAACATGATTTTCATATTAACTAGGTGTGTGTGTGTATAACCAACAGTTCACATTTTGTAGATATTGTACTGCATAGTAAGAGATATTCAGTGCCAAATCCATGAGACACACAAGCGGAATGTGTGGTTAATTCTCTGCAAATTCCAAAGGTATTCAATAACTTTTCCACAGCACAATTTAAGCGTACTCCCACCCTCCCATCACAAAGACAGTACAACAACCAAAGTATTGAACTTGTTATCATTAGCCATTTCTTATCTAAGAGCATCTGTTTAGCGGCTAAATTACAAGGACTCATCAGCCCGCTGGATCTGTGTCCTGTATCTGTGTTCCACATTCCGTCTCCGAGTTCCTTAACTTTTTCTCTCCTGCCAGGTTAATCATTAGCTTCATCGCTCATAATCCTGCCCACTCTTTCAGAAAAGGTCACTGCAGTGTGTTTTTAAACAAGCTACACCACAACGCATACAGGGAGGGGAAAAAGTTGGCACACAATAGACGACAACAGCTAATCTAAGTTAAAAAGAAAAAGTGAACTTTCAGTGTAATTAATGTGGACTAAGGAGCAAAATAGCAAGGAACTACTTAAATTAATGTTAGTTAAAATATACACTTACTGTGCAATATAACAATACTGTCTAGTATTAAATGCTTTGCAATTATGCATTTGGCAGACACTTTAATTCACAGCAACTTTAGGTTATAAACACTTCATTTATGTGCTTCTCTAGAATTTCCCTGAAACCAATTAATTTGCCTTTGCTGGCACCATATTCTACTGATTAAGCTACAAAACATCTGCTTATAGGTGAATGTTCATCATTAACTGTGTACATCTCCCCAAGGGTCTCAGTGTTGCCATGACATTGTGCCCCTGATAAAATCAGATTTCCAGCGTTTCAAGATGGAAGTGTGAGTCTAGATGCCAGTCAAGTGCACCTTTCCAAGCATTACAGCACAACACATTCCTTTAGAAACAGGGTAACCCATAAGAATGAAAAGAAATCATATAGGATCATTAAATTCAAATATTTACAATCTTTAAGAGAAACACCTACAGTAAGACAAAGTTAATACTTTAAACTCCATCAAACATAAGCTATAAAAGATACAACAATGTACTAGGCTAAATGTACATTGTTCAAACTGCACAAAAGATTCCACAATACGCACTGGGGCACTGCAGCAGTGTAGTAAAACACTTCTTTGTCAGATGATAAAATGCTCCAGGAGTTGTTTTTAGATCTCACCTTGTTTTATAATTAGCCACAGGCATTATTGCATACAGTTTATTTGATGTTTAAAACAATCACACACCTTTCTCTTACTGTCTGCTTATCCTGTTACTTCCTCTCTCACACATACAGATACATGCACACACACACACACAAGCGCACACACACACACAAGCACACATCGTGTTCCATATCAAGATGATCAAGACAGTATTTGGCAACAATCATCATGCGTGATGTCTGATGAATAAAACAAAGCAAAGAAGATGTAAAGCCTGATGCATAATACTCAAAAGCCACTGTAAAAAATTATATGCCAGACTGATATTTCAGACTGTAAGTTTTTCATGTTTCTGAGACATCACTGCTTAGACAGGGCTAAAGATAAAAACATGCTTGGTCTCTAATGACAGATATTAGAATGTCAGTCATTAATCATTATGATAATATGGGTCAAATGGCTAAAGCCTTATTTGAGGCATAAGCTAGAGAAGCAATTATCACTTTTAAAGGCCAAAGTTGGTCTTGAATGACATTACAAATGAAATTGAATCTCATTAATGCTAATAAGTACTAATGGAAAATAAAAACAGTTGGAAATTGCAATTCAAAACAAATGTAATTGCATCATTTAAGCAATTAGAGAAAATACACCTCAGTCCTATAACAGAAAAAGAAAAACTCTATTTTCCTAATGGAATTCCTAATGACTCCCTAATGTATTCAAAGAATCACTATATCTACTACAGAGCACAATGACAGTTTTAGTAGATGCAAAACTTTAAAACAAAAGTATTTTTTTTGTAATTTTCCGGTGATTTTAGTGTAATTTTAATTGTCTTGACAAAATGGTTCCTTTCCAATACATATATATTTGCATATAAGTGGAGAACATTTTCCTGGATAACATTTCTTGTTATTGTTCTTTCAATACTGATATACTCATGCTAATATTTTAACCACACAACATAATCATTGTTTTAGAGTGTATTAAACATGTGGCTTTAATTCTTGACTTATAATACTGTAGCGTGTGGTCCTGAGGCCACATGAGGGTCAGGGGCCATCTGGATGATAACAGCTTCAGATATGACTTGGGCCCAGAGAAAGGCCCACGGAGGGGCCAAACATCACGCCCAGAGAGTCGCCCTGAGAGCGGCCCACGGAGGGGCCAAACATCGCCCAGAGAGAAGCCCTGAGAGCGGCCCACGGAGGGGCCAAACATCGCGCCCAGAGATTCGCCCA
>JBAJNP010002520.1:0-47454 GCA_036877545.1 Yasuhikotakia modesta
TAGCTTGAAATGAAGGATCTCAAACATAACTTGGTTTGTCTGGCTGGAGAGGAGGCCATGAACTTTTCATCTCATTTGCGTTCATTCAATCTCATTACTAAACCCTAAATGACATACTGTAATACTATGACACTGCAAATACACACACTGCCATGACGCAAAATGTCTCCCAAACACGTACCACACACACACACACAACTAAACCACAACTAAAAAACTAGGATTCCTTTTTTAAAAAATGCTATACATGTTTTTAAGTGTAATAAAAAATCTTTAGCTAAGAGCTATTGAAGTTTTCATACTAACATTTTGTTTCCAGACGAAATGAAAATGAAACATTGTTTTTGTCACTGAAGCAAACAAGCCTACTGCCTATTTCTCTTAGTTTAGAAACAACAATACTGAAGACCAGTGTAACGGGAAATTCCAATGATGTCAGCAAGTGTCTTGCAATGACTGCTAATGCAGTGTTAAATTGGTCAGAGCTTTAAAGACGGGAACAGACAGGATAAACACACACTCACAAGCACTCAAAATAGACCCTCAGTCACATGTGGGAATTGGTGTCATCGGTGGGTGAAACTTAGTGTTTGCTCCACATGTTCGTCTTACACAACATGAATAAACACAACAAGAACCAAAGGGAATTTGAATAAGATAAAGAGAATATGATGTGCGATAAAACACAAATAACAAAGAAAAGCATTAAACACCTCTGAAAGGAAACAAATCAGATTCTAGACTCAAGATTTTCTGACTGATCCTAATTATTATTTAAAGAGCAAAATCAAGCTAAAATAGCCATTCCCAAAACCCTTTACTGACCCTAATCTGTGCCGTACAGTATGTCTGTCTCTTGCAGAGCTGGTGCATGTGATCATGGCACATTTAGAGTTGCATAACAGTCAATTTTAATTATATGCTGTTTCGTAATGACCTTCAGCTAGCATTCAGATATCATTCTCAAATCACCCTCATAGTCAGTGCAGTATTTCCTGTAGCTGTGATAAATGATTGCATGTTTACTTAAATCAGGACATACCACAGATACAGAATGTTTATGTTTTCTAAAATGTCTTTTAGGGAGTGGGTTAGGTTTAGTCTATTGTAATTGTAAATAGCTGTATGCAAAAATGGTTAGAAATTATTCACTGTATTTATATTTACTACATTTTTATTACAATGGCAGATATCTTAAAGCTGTACATTTTCAGTTAAAAACAAAAATAAGAAAATACATAATAGATCAAAACTGTTTCCTTGGACTGCTGGGTCGGATTTTGCAGAAAATGTCAAAATCTGTTTAACATGTAAATAAAAGCAGAATGACAAAATGATGGATTGCAAATTTTGAAATATTTAGCTTTTTTGTATGACCAATTTTCCAACTGAGACATCTCTGGCCTCTATTGTTTGATATAAAGTTAACTACAATAACCACAAACTAATCCTAACCCACATTCCAACCCTTAAAAAAAAAAAGCTTGTCATTTTTAGAATTGAGGACATCCCCACAAGTCCCCAAAGGGAGGTTTTGTACTGAATCAGAGTAATGAGACACAAAAGACTAGCTGTTATTATCAATTCTATAATAAATATTGCTTAAAAAAATTCCTGTCCAGTAACCAATAACTAGTCCATAAGAAACTAAATAAATGGGAAATAAATGTATTTTGTCTGCACCAATGTTAAACAGGCAATCATGTTAAACTAAAGTGCTTATTGTCCGGTTTTATTTATAGTGTTTTAAAAGCAGCACTGTGTTGATAGTTCTCAAATGTTCTGGAGTTGAGTTTGCTACAAATCCTAAATCGTAAGAATTAAACTGCAATGTTTTTGGTGTCAACAGACTTTAAGCAAGGTAGTGAAATGACCACAGAGTGCAATAAATATACACCTCCCTTATCTTACTCCAGTTACTATCCAGTATCAGAGACTTAAATTACAGGAACAGGTTGTTAATGAAGCCTCACCCTCTTTCTTCAACTCACACAGGTGTATTTTCCCTCCCGCCATCTATGATCAGTAAATGAGCAACACTTAATTGTTCCAAGTCGCTCTCCAAAACATTTTCCTATTCTGTTCTGTCTGACAGAGCAAGCTGCAGCAGAACATGTTCATAAAAGGTTTATCTTTCCTTGACTTTAACTATTCCTTGTATTTGTAACCATATATTTGCAGGCTATGCTTTGTTTCATTGTAATTCACTTTGGAAAAAATGTGTCTAAATTAACTAAATTATAAACTAAATTAATTTATGTAAATCTAAACAAATATGTAATTTTCAGGAGGACATCATCAAACCAACCAACCACATAAACATTTAAACATTACCAAGATGAAAAGGAAATTCATTACATTAGCTGCCAAATTATTATATGCCACTAGGGCTAAAAGAGGTGCTGTTGCATTTTTACCATTTTCCAATTTTCTGCCCTGAAAGTGTAAACATTAGTGTACATAAATCACAAAAACACCAAACACTGTCAAATGGCCCCAAATTATCCTAGACGACCCATAAGGCACCTATACTGCCAAGGTGTTATTAGCTCAATAGCAACATATCTGGTTTAATGGTACAGACATTTAAAGGCATCTCCATTACTCTGTTGAGTATTGAGTGTTGTTGTTGTTGACACTGGCCATGCATTGGGAATGTATGCATACAATGTCAAGCACTCATGTCACAGCATGCATACATAAATATTATGCTTATTATTCTGACCTAATGGTTTGTACCAAAATGGCACAAGCACATTACATTCTACTGATGTGTAACTACATATTTTACAGACTTTAAAGAAATGTTATATTGTTAAATGTATGTTATATTTGTGAAATATTGTATTTACTTCTTACTTTCATCCAATAATAATTTAAAACGACAGTTCCCTGCAGAAAATAACACAAAGGGACACATTTCCTTATATACAAAGTGAAGGAAAATGGATAGAAAGTAGGAAG
The DNA here is from genome assembly GCA_036877545.1 of Yasuhikotakia modesta. Classification (NCBI taxonomy): domain Eukaryota; kingdom Metazoa; phylum Chordata; class Actinopteri; order Cypriniformes; family Botiidae; genus Yasuhikotakia; species Yasuhikotakia modesta. The sequence goes on from JBAJNP010002520.1 coordinate 2,965, forward strand.
TATCCCAACTTCCTATTAAACAATTGACTAACTGGCCCCTAATTGACCCCAATCAGCATGAGTTAAAACACAAGATACCAGTAAACCAATCTTTCACCCACATTATCAGACAGTATAAAAGAAAGCACAGCAGAAATCTTTGGTACTCACGCAGGAAGTGTTTCTCCAGCAAGGCAATTTCCAAGTGACCCTTGACCTCATTAAGACGTTCTGATTCACTCCTCAGGTCCTGCATGACAGCCAGAGTCCCTGAACCAGCCTAGACAGAAACATAGAAGGTTACTGACAGCTATGGATAGGACATGTACCCTCATTAGTAAGACAGGAAGTCAGACTCATTTTATTTGTTCAGTATTTTCAAACTGTCTATTTAGTGACCCTGTTTAATAAATAATAAATAAATTTGTTTTTGTTATCATCAACATTTTTAAAATTTATGCCATTTTGCTTAAAAGATAACTTTTTGCCCCATCAGTGAAATACTCAATAAGCTCCAAATGCACTTTGTATCAGCAGCTTACTCACTGGTTTTGGCCCATGAACTTATGAGTCATACCTGTCTGAAAGAGATAGTGTTCAGTGCAATGAGCCAATTACCAGTGAAATCAGATCACCTTAAACTGAATCAACAACCACCTCTTTACGAAACATTTGAGTCAGATCACTGCAGACTAGACATTTAACTAGGTTCCTGGTTTAACAAGTCATTAAACAGTTTAACCAGATCACTGTAAATTATAAATACCTGAAAGAGACAGCTTTTAGTTTGATGAGTCAGAGAACAGCTGACTTGAAAACAAAGCAAACCTATACAGTCCCATTTGTAAACGATTTGATCAAATTGTTTTGTGAACAAATTCATTGAAAATATCTGAATCAAAGGAATGATTTATTTATGAATTGAACATCAGTACCCTTCACACACACACACATACACACACAATTGTCTCTTAGAGCCATGACTTACAGAAAATTAGTCCTCTGTATGCAGTTATCCTCCTGTTGTTGTCTGGTACACACAAAGGCAAACTTCAAACTGGAGGCCAATTAAACTGCCAAATACGATTCAATAGCACGACATGAACCTGCACTGACTCCATCACAGGCAGGTCAAAAGAACGAAGGATCCACAGAAAAACAAGCCGCAGTGAGCGAGAGACAGAGAATGTAGGTGAGTGAGAGATTAGGAGAGAGGGAGGCACTGCAGAGAGAGAAAAAAGAGATGTCTCTTTAAGAGGCAATGCGACTGACAGTGCAGGAATGGTCTCTGCTCTGACACAAACACGCTTGCTCTCATACACACGCACAGACTGCAGCAAACCTCTGATGAGCCAAGAATGAATTTAGGCTGATAAGAGTCATGCTAAATGCACATATAGCCTAAGTAAAAATGGAAATGTGAGATGTAGAGATGTGTATGAGAAAGAATGACAGCAGCACAGAAATCCTGTCTCATTCATTTCTGAGCATAACCACAACATACGACCACAATGAAAATTCTTTAAGTAACCAAAACAAGAATAAATATATTATGAAAATGGAATGAAAATAACATTTTTTTTTCTCTGCAAGATGTCACTGGTATGTGTATTTAGTGTCTATGTGTCAACATGCTCCTAAAATAAACTATGCTAAATATGGCTATGCTAAGAGGAAAGGGAACAATAAAAGTTTGTCATTTTGAGCATTTGAAATAAATAACTTGTAACTAAGAAAAACATCTACTGTAAAACCACGAAGTATCTGATATTTAAATGTTGCTTGTAAAAAATGTTGCCTTTGTCTTAGATTTTTTGATGGGTAACTTGTAAATATGATGATAATACTTAGATGTAATATTTACTATAATATTTAGGTGATTTTTTTTGTAGCCTTTTCTATGCTCTATTTAGATTTCTAATATGACACATTTTTAATAAACAAAGGTGCAAGAGAAAAGAAACACTTAAGCCTTTTATAAGTTATGGGAGAACCAATTTATGTGCATGATCTGAGAGATGCAGCAAACAAAGTCACCAATGCTTCTACTGGAAAATATGCTCTATGCTGCAGGCAAAGTCATACACACTGAAACAACTCGCTCCAGTAAACTTCTCACTTTCCATGCTCCGCAATTACACTGCTCATACATTAATATACAGCTCATATACTTTTGTCAGTGAACACAAAGAGACAGAGTAATATAGAATCGTGAACAGTGCAAATAATGACACAATCAAACTGAAATCCTGAGTGACAACCTGAAGGAAAATAAAATAAGCGGTTTACTGACACTTCCTTCGTTTTTATAACATAGGAGTCATTTTAGTATAGAATAAATCACTTATCACAACTCTGTCTTCCAAACAAAGCAGCATGACAAATGCAGCCTTAAAGCTGAACTGCACAAACATATTTGTAACTACATTTTTATTACCTCACAATAGTAAGGCTGGATTAAAAAGAGTATATTACTGTTTTTGAGTAATATACTTAATGCTGGGATAGTATAATAATTAGTAATATACTAAGCTAGAAGCATAAACAGCTTGCTAACCAAATAATGTTATTGAAAACATGGAGGATACATGTTGAATAGCATCAGTAATATAATATGAAATATGTTGTTACAAATTAACACATTTTTCATACTAAGTCTAAATACACTGATTTTCACATAATTATAAAAAAACAGAACATGTTGTCATGTTGAAATGTTGTCCCATCCAATGAAAACACTTTGGGGTCTAAGGAAATAAAATTCTGCAGGTATATAAGAGCACAAAATTCTCTAAACAACAAAACTGAAGAACTGGTATCGACCATAATGAAAATGTTTTAGCAGTCAACCCCATCAAGTTGCATCTTTTACTTCATGTAACACAAATGAGTGCTGAAACAATTAAGTCAAAACAGTCATGAGCCTTAAGGACTGTATGAGACAGACAGCTTCCTGTAGGGGGGTAAAACTGTAGCTGACTGGCTTTCATAAACAGCCTATTCAGATTCAGTTGAACCCCTGCTTGTGTGAACATTTATTTCATTACCTTTATCCTACAGAGAGCCATTAATGCAGGAATCATTCTGGAGGAATCAAAAAACTTTCTGCTGCATTCAAATAGTCCAGACTACTTGGAAAACAACTGAGAGCATTCAGGAAAGGTATCTGACTAGATCAATGCTGTATTTGCATATGCGACAAAGAGAGAAACTGAGCTATTCCGGTCAGAGAGAGGGGTGACTCATTCTGTACTGCTGTTTAAACCAGCACAACACCACTGGTCACAGTTTCTGTTAGGAGACTGTTGCGTTCAACACTTAAACTGCCTATAGTGCAAGAAATTAGCAATGCAAACACATGCAAACCGTGTTGAGACTGACCAGTCCCAACTGGCCAGAGGTTATATGTATCTTGAAAGCCATTACAAAAGTATACAGATGATTTTGACAGTTTTCTAAAACTGACTGTAAGGTTTAGGTCAAAACTACCCACACAGATGTTATTATTAAGCATTTTAGGTTTGCTAACAACACAAAAGCTGCACCAAAACTGGATGTTCTCACAATGGGATGATAGTTGGTGTTGCTATGTGGTTGTTAAGGTTTTCTGAGCGGTTGTTTGTTTGGATGTTCCGGACACACAAGTCTGTCAGTGGGAAAAAAATCAAAATATCTCAGTTACAAATATATCACTCTGTCAGCCAAAACATTTATCTAATTTATCATTCAAATCATTTATGAGCTATGGAGGTGAACAAACCTACAACATGTTTTGAAAATGTAAATTAATAGCCAGTGGCCAGGCAATTTCCAGAATTTCATGCCACCCCCTTAAGTAGGGACTCAGTGAGGGACTCAATCTACCTGATTTAAAATGATTTATAGGCTGTTTTAGTCTCTCTCCTACAAAAACAGTTTCTAGTTTTCTCACTATTCTGCTGCTTAAAGACTAGATACAAGACAAGGGAAGAGAGAAAAGACAAAAGACAATGGTATGACCTCTTTTCTAAACCCTTGGGAGCTGTTGCCGTTTTCTGTCTATAGGCACCTGCTTACTGAGATGACATCATGAATGGCAACTTCATATCTGCTTGTTTAAAAACTGGATGGATTTTAAACTGGCCATGGATTTTAGGAATCTCTGTTTACGGTGACTAACACCAAGTGCAAAGTACATATAGCTCCTCCTGACTGCACTTCATACTGATGTTAGCATGTTGCTAACCCCAAAACATGTTACAAGCTAAAAAACATAGCACACAAATATTGGGATGCTATCACTATTACAATATAATATTTTATTATTGATGCAGCCCAAACTAGCCTTAAATGGTTAATACAACCCAAAATGGCTAAGACCAGCAAATTATGTTTAATTTTCATCATCTTGAATTAGATTTTTTTTATTGAGATCATTCTGAACTCATTTTCATTCTATGTTCTGAGACATCATTATCCATTTCTAGCACAGTATCACACCTGACCAGAATATCATAGAGTAACATATAGTACCATAGAGTAGAGTAACAGAAGTGGGTTCTTTTGGCCAGTCCTGCACAGTTGGGCAGTAAGCACAACATCTTAGCAATCACAGCACAACCCAGGCAATCACTGAAAACACCTGTGCAAACTCATGAAGAGTCAACCCACAACACCTAGCATCAGGCTGCCGACGGTTTGAAACAGCTTTCACAATGGAAGCACCAATGATTCCTTAAAATGCTGCCTGGATGGGCAGCTCACTTGCTTTTGGAAAAGAGCCACAGCGACAATGAGAGTTACTGTGGAGTGAGAGTAAGACACACTCGATCCCGACAGACATAAAAGCAAATGTTCTGGAGAGAAAACCCACAAGCCAGCAGCACCACAGCATCTCAGTTTACATGGCAAAAATAGGGAACATTGGCTCTACTGTGAGACGCTTATGCAACATTATGACAAATCAAATGTTTTTGTCATTGTGGTAAAAGACTCAAAATAAACAAATACAGATGGGATGACAAACCTCACAGGCATCCAGAAAACCTCATCAACATAATTACAGCAAAGAATCTTCCATCAACCGTCTGTGAAAGAACCAGCTCCAGACAAAAGCTACAGTGTCCGGTGTTAACAGGTTGATAGAGCATCTGGGCAGATGAGACTGAACATTTAAAAAGCCTCTTCTGCTCCATTATGAAGAAAAAAGAGCTTTTGTTGAAAGCTCAGTCTCTGAATAAGAACCATCACCGGAACGTACAGAAGAGAGCCGTGTTCTAAATACCAGAGAATATATGGGAGAATATACATCAAATTTAAGAGCTGCTGTGGAAAGATGTAATTAACAATAATTAACAGTCTCAGATGACTTGAAAATTATTGGACTACTCTCTGGTACTTAACAGCCTTTATTTTATAAGGCTTTTTTGTCAGGCTTTTTGTTAACGTTTTGCAAAAATAACTTCTGTTGTGTCATAAGTACCAGAAAATCATACAGGTTTGTAACAACATAAGGATGAGAAAACCATGACAAATTATAAAGGATATGACAACATTAGATAATGACTTACAGGATCTCTTTGCTCATCGTTGTCTCGTATTGATGTTCGAGGTCTCAGCAGCACGTCATCACAGCATTCAGTGTCTGACCCTGTGGGGGACTCTGGCAGATCCAGGAAGTCATCTCGCTTTGGACCGCGGAACCTTATTTTGTCCAACCGCTTTAGCATGTTCAACACAGCTGCTTTAGGCTTTACCTTAACATTGTGTATGGCAGCCCTGCAGGGACACAAAAGTCTTGTAAGCAAAACCAAGACGTTCTGTTACATAAGTTACATTAAGTTTCATTTAAAGCAAATCTATTTGTTGTGTTGAGGAGCTCACTTACATATAAAACTGCAATACAAATTTAACACACTTGAAAGTATTGCAATAGTAACAGTAGCAAATTATTTTCTGCAATACCCAAAAGTGTTGTCATTTCATTGTATTAGATAAAAACAGCTTACTGCTAGCAGTTTTTATTTTCTGAAATGTAATTTTGGCATACTAGCTTAATTCTGTAATCGGTCTTATTTCTTCTTGACTAGAGGAGGTTCAGCATAATGTTGAACAATGTACACCACCCTTGCATTCTACATTTCATTTGCTGTCATTGTATTTTATTATATATTCATTATAAATGTAATACAAACTGACACTTAATTAACTACCTGGTTGAACAGTACTGTTTCATTTACTCAGCGCTAATCCAAATAATTAACCCACTGGGGCTAGTATAATGTAAAAAGAAAATGTTTCTTCTTAAAAGATAATGAAAAAGAGAAGCCATTATGTATGATACATTATTTTGATTTGACTCATTGATAACTGAAACTTCCCTGTTGTTTGTGCTATTGCTTCACCCAGAAGTCTCCTCTCTGACTCACAGATGCTCATAGTCTCTGGACTTTCACAAGTATACATGAATAAATATTCTCACACTTTCCATGGCTGTGACTCGTGACCTTTAGAAACTGTCACATTATAAAGGACAATGGCGAGAGAATCTCTACAATCATTTCAACAAGTTGTAACTGGATTACAGATGCTGTAATTTCAGGCTCTGCCTCAACAAGCATTCGCAGACAACTGCTTTAAAAGGCCATAGACCAAAAGAACCAACAATGACCTATTTGACCATGACATGTCATTATTATTTATAAGGGTATAAAATAATGTATTATTATAAATGATACATGTATTCCTGTGTAGCTCAACAGGTAGAGCATTGTGTTAGCCGCGAAAAGATTGTGGGTTCAATCCCAGGGAACACAAGTAATAATAATTAAAAATGTATACCTTGAATTCACTGTAAGTTGCTTTGGATAAAAGCGTCTGCCAAGTGAATAAATGCAAATGTATACTGTATTATAAATCACATGACTAATATTGTTGCAGATTTCAAAAATAGGATCAAATAATTATTAATCAGATAATTAAACAACTTTTTATGCAATGTAAGTTAAAAACGTTAGTGATATTTGTTGTGGGAGGATTGTGGAGAATTGCCAGGCAATGCTGCTTTAGCAAGTTTCTGTGCAGTTTCTGGAGCATTGTAACTGACCCGAGTCAAAGTAGACCATCTCTAAGTTTGTGTCTTCTTTAATGTACACCTAGCCTTTTATAGGTTTTACTGTCCAGCACATAAAAATATAAGTTTCTTAAAAAACAAAACCTTGTCTCTTCTCATCACACTGTAGGATTTGATGCATCATTAATGTATATAGCAAGTTATGTGGCAATTATTTTCGCTTTCCAAACTCAGACAAGATCAATAGTATAGTAATAAATGATTAAGCAAAATTAGATGGGGGAAAATATTATATTGGTCTTTACATTTTTGACAGATGCGCTTGTAAAAGCTTATTACACCGTGTCTGTTAAAATGAATTGAAGTGTTTTATAATCGTAAAGTATAGTAAGTGGAATTGATCCAACAGCTAATGTTCTGCTGTATTTCAGTGAGGATGATTTAAGCAGGAATGAATGTCAGGCCTATATTACCCAAGACTGTCCCAATGCAAAAACTAATGACATCACCTACACATACAATTACCCTTTTAAAAACCAAATAGATTATATAGATTAACTGAATTGCCATTAAAACAATCGTTACTGAGAAAGAAATGTGGCAAATTGGCCAATATGATACATAAATGTATAGAACAAAAATGTGAAGCATGGAAAAATCTGCTAAAATAAAACTAACATTTACTGCATGTTACATTCTTGATAGAACATTGTCCATAGAAAATACATCAAAGCAGATCTGAACACATGACCTTCATACAAGATATTCAATATACAGCAACTCAAACTTTCAATTATATAACTTTCAAATAAAAACAGCTTTCATTTTGGGGACAGGCTTTAATACAGAGAGAAAGAGTGTCTTGTTTGTAAGTTACCAACAACAACATGTGAGGAAGAGCCAGCTAAGGAATTTGTCATTGTTTGTGAGGTACAATGTTTTCAGTTTTGCTTAAATTTGTTTACCACATCTGTGTCCCCTGCTGGAGCTACTGCTGGGCTGTGTGACACCTCACTGCACTGTTCCAAGACTTTGCTGCACGCAGGAGTGTTGTTGTGTATAACACAACACAACGGCTCAGTGGGGAGCCTTTGGTTTGAATTCCAGCTTCACCTTTCTATGTGAAGTTTGAATGTTCTCCCTGTGCGCATTTCTGGTTTCCTCCCACAGGTTTAAGACATGAAGGTTAGGTTCCCCAAGTTGTGTGTAGATTAACTGTTTCTTGTCATGCATATAATCTTAAATGTAATAAGTACACAATAGTTAATAACGTCACATTTAAATGTCACACAAAAACAAATGATGACTTTACTGTCTGTCAGACACTGGCTTAACGTCTGAGTGCGTTTCCTTGAGTAATGTGATATATATGGCAGCCGAATGGAAAGTTTTATCTGCCAAATGTTAAGACTTATCAGCTGACGCCAATAATAAAAACAAACACTGGTCATATATCAGCCACAAATGATATATTTGTCTACTACACTAAAGATAACTAAACAGAAGAAGTGGAAGACCTTGGTCCCTTGAGTTACAGAGCAAACACCACTATGAGAGCTTTCAGTGCTTATTATTGAGAAATGCATAATAAAATGTTCTTATTTGTGTGATTTTGTTTGCGATGAGAACTACTGTATAGAAGTGTTTGGTCAACTACACCAGTTCTGCCTGATTGTATCCACCCACACAACTCACAGTTTTCCAGTCTGCCCACATATCGCATGAATATCCATCTGGTGATTTACTTTTGACTGAGAAACATTAAGAGAACACAGCAAACACATTAAGGACATTGATAATATCTGCAGGACAGAGAGTGCATCACGTCCATTCATTGTAAAATCAATGCTAAACATCACAATACGTTCGATGAATCAAAAAGATCGATGAATCTTCAGACACGTTCTGCAACGCATCAATTAAAGCACAGACAAAATGTTAATAAATTAATATTAATAAACTGATAATCAATAAATAAATCGATACCAAATAATAAATCAATATGTACGCGATTCAATTCATTAATTAATAAGCACCTTGATAAACCCAGTAATACGTGATTTAAAGGGTTAACAGATTGATGCATCAATGAAACGATGGATTAGCGCCTTACCGATTTAACGCAACAATCAACATGTGCATTGACAGCATTAAAATGATCGTTAAAGCAATTAATCACTAAATGACTTGACATTTCACATCATCGGCATGACAAGCCCATGTAACCAGATCCACTTCATCATATTTGTCATTTTAAGCAGCGTGTGCGTATGTTACACAACGCATCCCGTCTTGGTGCTCAATGCAGTGATACACTGTGTTCTTCACGGTCGCGTTTGAGTAACAGAATAATGACACATTCCTGTAACCATATAAATGTTACATTACACACGTCCGATTATGACGTAACACGCTCCGCTTAATCCGGAGCTTTTAGCGCGACGCTGTCAGGGAAATTTCTGCTTCCTTTTAAGTTCGTTACTGAAATAGAAATTACATTTATTCTTAGTCACCCGTTATCGTCTTCATTAGCCTTTTAATAGCATAAATGTTGAACCTTACCCAGCTCGTAAATCGTAGCAAAGTTTCATGAACCCTGCTGATAGAGTGTGTAATAGATCCTTTGGACACCTGCTGGAAAACGGCTGGAAAAATACACCAGATCCCCGACCGGCAACAACACCCTTCTGCTGTCTGAAAACGCTTTGTGATTTCCCTAGAGTCTCGATTATGTGAGTTAATGTCAATCCCCCTAGAGAACGACGAGCTGCGTGTGTCTTGTTGATGTCGCTGAACTCTCTCACACCAGCTGGCTGGCAAATCTTCTAAACCCGCACACTGATCTCTTAAAGGGGCCGTATCGCCTCTTTAAAACGTGAACACAATACAACTCAACTCTGGTGCTGTGTTTGACCAGTCGCTGTTAAAGTTACTAGTTAAACGCCAGACAAATGAGATGCTACCCCTTTTTATTATTACGAGTATGGTCACTAATAGTATCAAGTAATTAAATGTGTTTTTTAAAACTGCATGTGTCCGACCGCCAGGCTATTTAAATAAAGACAAGCAAAGTTTTCTCTCCAGTGTGGCATATATCAACAATGTCTTTGCATGTTATTTATTCAGACACCGAAAATCTTCTTATTACAATCATGTACGAGTAAATCTTTATACTTTAACGTTGTATGTATGTCTCCCAATTATTGTACAATGCAATGCATAGATCATGGCGATGATTATTACTATATCTTTAAAATATGCACAGAATTTGATAATATACGTTCACACCTATTTTCACACAGAAAGAAAGAAAGAAAGAAAGAAAGAAAGAAAACTAAATTACTTCTTACATGTTTCTTTTGAGCAGGACTTTCTGTGGAGATCATTACGCAACAGATTTCTACAGCATAAGGACTTTTGACTACAGCCCCTAATCGATGAACACCCTTTGAACCCTAGTTTCAGATCACATTATTATGTTGAGATAGGGTAAAATTCCACTCTCTGATCAATGAGTACCAGAAAGAGGATTTGCATGTAACTTCCCCAAACAATTTACCGCTTTACTTGCAATGAGACGCACGAGAGACATTTTACCGCTAGATGGCGCAAGATAATTACGAATTTTTTATACACGAATCTTCGTGTCACTGTAATGTCGTCATAATTCGCATGAACCTTTGCTTGATCAAAATTTAAATACTCATTGCTCATTAAATACACATACATATTATTATTATTGTATTTATTATATAGTTTATTCTTTTTAAACATAATTTTCAAAAATTACATTCAATTTTAGTAAGTTCAGAAATTTTAGAAAAACACTGAATATAAAAAATGTAATCATTAAAATTACAGATTAAAAGATTTTCTTTTTACATCCATGGCAATATAAGTGATAAACCACTAACCATAAACCACTAGTCCTGTCTAGCTCAGTCTAATCATAAAAACAAACCTGCTTGTTGTTTTTGAAAACAATCAGGCAGTAAGTGCTCGATTAAGGTGTCTCTTTAAAGACTGATACCATCCACAGGTGTTTTTAAGATACCTCAGCTCAAATGTTAATATTTCATGTGCTCTTTGAAGTTAGGCAGTAAAGAGCACTTGGAACCATCAAGTTGAGCTGATGATAAATTGCTGTTCTTGCCAGCTGCAAAGGATAAGCTTTCTGCTGGAATTCAGAGTAAAGGGCAAAAAACAGACCTGTTTGTAGAAAGTCACCATAAGCCACAGTAATTGTTGCCAATAAAAAATTGTTTTTTCCAGTTTCCAGATTTTTCTATGCAGCAATTCAGTTTGTTCAAATTGTTTAAAATAAAGTGTTCTAAAAATTGGAGCATTTGTTAAAGAAACAAACAAAAAAAAAAGATTTGGCATGAAACATACCAGTTAATTGTGTCTTTCTGTGTTACCAAAATTAAAGAAAACTGAAATGCATTAAATGTGCTTGTAATAAAAATGAGAAGGCAACTACAAATTCATTAACTTTTATTTTTACAGCTTCAATTTTTGTCCAGTGTCTCAAAACATTAAAATAAATACAGCTTTATAGTATGAAATCCAGTGTCTTTACTTTTGGGAAATTATTTAAAATGCATCTTTGGAAAAAGTATTCTGGACTGTAAGAGAGTTCATAATTACAAAACACATTCTTTCATTTATCCTTGAGTATAAGGGCTTCACAGTTCAAACATAATTAAATTCCCATTGATTAGTCAAACTGTTGAAGTTGCACAGTGCTGTGACATTTTTGTAATGTTATTTAGTCCTTAAAATAAATGTGTTGGGTGCTACAGCACCATAGCAACCGAAATGATTAACTCTACAAATCAAGTACAATTTCAGATAAAAATAATATTGCATTAAATGTTATTAAAATTGCTCATTACAATATACAAACATGTCTTAAAATTTACATACAAAATATTACAATTGTTTAGAAAAACAGTTTCTACACTGCAATTACACGAGGAAGGTGTTTAAAAGACTGATCTCCTCTATGAGGACAGGTGAACAGGGCACTTTGTGACAATTACAGCATTCTGTGATTTTTTACATTTCGTAAACAGGAAACGTCTCAACACGGCATTTTTGACTGTATGCACACCTGTGCAGCTTTAGGAAAGCACTAGTGGTAAAACATAAAAAAAAACTTGTATCTCTTCAAGTCCACCTGTCACTCGGTCTGAGCGCACACTCGGTGCGCTGAGGGTTGTAGTCCCACGTCAAGTGGTTTGGCACAGTTTCCATTTATCCCCGCTGACCCCCTCTTTGTATTTACATACATTCCCTTTATCTTTCCTTATTGTTCAGGCAGACATCTGCAGTAATACTGTACACCAACAGGGCATGGACCCCAGGGACATGCTGGAGAGCAAGGTGCGTCATTGGGGAGGGTCTTCACACAATCCACCTTTGCTTTCCGCTTCTCTCCAGCTGCCAGGAGCTGATATTCTCCCCTCATGAGGGCAGAAGTTCCTCAGGTTTCCTGCTGGGTCAGATTGATGTTTCATTACTGCCGCTGTAGTGAGCAGAAGGGGAGAGAAAAGGAAGGAGGACACATGCGGGTTAGGAGGGTGTTGAGGCAGGAATACAGGCAAGGTACAGCGGCTACATGCCACGTGAACAACAGGTGTAAAGAACATGTTCTTTGTTTCGGCACACATGCTCCAGTAAACACAAAGAGCTGAGCAGAATCAGAGGGCTCAGGTTTCAAAACCATGCAAAACAAGTGTCGGCCACTTTTTATTTTCTTTCAGAGACTATATTGTGCCAATGTCAAAAGTATCAGTACTTTGGTACCAATATTAAACTAAAATATAAAAACTTTCAACAGTATCTACAGTACGCTAGCTCTGTTCTGTGACACGCTGCTGTCATTGCAATTGTGTAAATTATGGCGTGCAACTATTACAAATCTCAGCCATAAATGGTAGAAAAGAGCAGAACGCTGTTTTAGTGAGTTGGCTAGTAAGTCTATAAGCTACTCTGTAATACAATTTAAGTTAAATTGTTATTTAAAAATTATCACACATTATTAATTAACAGGGTCACACACAAATGACAATTTAAGGTATGTCTTGTCTGAGTTTACATTACTTGTACTTGTGTGTTGTGTACATGTAGTGTAAACTGAAAAATATAAAAAATTATGTAGGCCACTTTATATTAAATGCTTTAAATAAGCCTTCCTTGTGTTTCAACAAATTGTGAAATCGTGAAACATGCATTTTATTTAAATGTCAAATAAAATGATCCTTGTTTAGTATACTAAAGAAAATCAACAAATAATTGATTATTACAATCATTTGTTGTTAATTAATACTGTTAGTTAGAGACGGTACTTTATTATTTTTTACAATATTTGAAAATATTGCAATATATCGACAATATTGCAATGTTTTCAATATTGAAATTAATGCCTAATACTGTTGTTAGAAGAAAACTTCAATCATTAAATATTTGTATCTTTGTTTTATCATTTTTATTTGTTTTGTTGCTTTTATTTTGTGTCTTCATTCTTTAATTTATTACTGTGAGGAAGACTTACTCAGAGTCTGATTGGTTCCCGCCGTTAACAGTGCCTGATCTCAGATTCATCGCCATGCCGTTTTGCTGCTCTCGTGGAGTGATGGGGGGCCGATGAGGGGGCTTGATCAGGACATTGTGGCTGTTGCCCCCATCATTTGAGGTTATAGAGGGCGCTCTGGAGGATATGGTGGGTGGATTGTAGTCAGACAGCTTCTCTCTAAGTTTGTTTTTCATGTTTTTGTCTGTCAGTGGAGGGGGATATGTGATCTTATTCTTCAGAATCCCTGTGAGCACAGAGTCAATGTAAGAAGATTAGTACATGTGTAGTGTGTAACTTACAGGCAATGTGAAATCAATTACTGTCTGTTGGTTTATTGTGCATATTTTATCAATTTTTTCAACACATGATACTGTAATTCTATTTCACCACTATTCTATCTGAATGCTTGATTACCTTTAACCAAAACTATTTTTTTTTCCTTCAAAACCTTATTAATGACTGGGCATGGGACAAACTTATTTAACAAAATGTCAAACTCAATTAAACAATTAAATAATGATGGATAAAAAAATCAGGCCCAGCCTTATTTCCCACAAAATGTTCTACTAACTGGAAATACATCACATCTGATTTATTTTATTTAGTACATATTATTTATATTTTTTCAATGTGTCCATACTTTCAAAAGATTTATAAAGCCACAAAGTTAATAAACAGATTTAAAACTGTATCACATTAGCAATCTTTTAAGTACACCAGCTGTAATTGACATACAATTTAAAAACAGGTATGTTTGTCGTTCTCACCCTTCCTCTGTTCAGGCTGGTGGTTGCTGTTGGGTTGTTGTATGGATGGTGATGGGTGGTCTTTGTCCTGAGTGGTCTCTCCAATGTGATTGAGTTTATTCTCTTGATGGAGCTCCACATTGACTTTAGTTTCCACTTTCAGTCTCTCCGCTCCTCCTGGATCTTCACTGTCACTGGCCGTCATGGTTTCAGTGGGCCAGTAAGGCTTCACATGATTGGACACGGTGTCCACTGAGACACGGTAAGTGGAAATGTTAAAAATATTAAACACCACATTTTAGTATGAACCCAAAAGAACCCCAATATTTTGCTAAATTCATGCAATGTGAAACTTCAAACAAGAAAAACACATCAAACAAACTGACTTTCATATTTTAACCTGAAGGTTATTAAAAATAACCTTGTACCTTTTGGAGTGCTGTGTAGCGGCTGTCTCTCATTATTCCACTTTGGCTTCATTTCAATGTCTTCGTCCTCGCTGTCAGATGAGTGAGAGGATGCGTACGAGCTGCTGTGTTCGTCTACGGAAAGCTCACTGTCCGAATCTGAGTCTAAACACACACCTTTAATTAACAAGAGACTAATTACACAACACCTCTGGAATACTAATAAAACTGGAATGTAATTTTACAAGAAAACACATACAACATAAATATAAATGTCACACAATAAGGCTTCTATGTTTTTCGTACCATCTGCTTTAGTGCCGTTTCGGAAGAGTGAGCCATCGATGTCAGTGAGTCCGCCTTTAGCATTCCCAGATGAAACTCCGCACTTCTGACCTAATTCATCTCTGTGAAAGAGTGAGTTCAAGAAGACATGAGAAGGAAAATCTGAGAAAACATACTATGATTTTAGTCTTTTCTATTTCCACTTCTTTTTTAGACATGTTTTTACATGTCTGTGTTTCAATTAATTACAAACTGCAAATTCAGTTATGGTTCATATATTTAACTGACAGTAAATTAACATCAAGATGCTGCATATCATGAAAATTGTTTTCACTGTAATTCTCACGGTTACTTTGAGCCCAAAGTATTGCTTTATCACAATACCGGATGCATGTTTTACTCATAGTCACACCATAAACAGAGGATGTACTGATGTTTATGTACAGTGTATTGACTGTAAACATGCACACAAAACATGCTTTCTGTTGATTTGCATGCAGGACTTATTTAGGTTTGCACATTTTTCCGAAAGTGTTGCAAAGCAGAAGCCATGCATCTTTGCGCATGCATATGAAAAGAAAAATAGAAAATAAGGAAATCACCAATGACGACAGTGAGAAAAATGAAAGTAACAGCGGGTGAGGTACAGCGCTGTGCCCCGGCAGAAGCGTGTTACCTGTGCGTGTAAGTAAGACAGCTGCTGTGGCTCTTGGCTGACCTGACTGTGCTCTCCAGAGATACTGTGGACTCTCCTATGGCTGAGCGGTACAGCATCCCATCCTCCATGTATGTGTTATTACAGTTCAGTGTGCGCTGAAACAAAGAAACATGTCAAGGCACCATATTGTGGCTCAAGCTTAGGGCCACCGCAAATGTCTTCCTCTGATACAAAATTACTTGCAAATTACTTAATGAAAATTACTTTGAAATTACATGATTTGTTCATGGCAATCATTTTTTAAAATCTTTTAATAGTGGTTTGTGTATATATATTTAATAATCTGTATAGTTATTTACCGTAAGCAAGGTGGTGCGTGTGGTACTGGACTCGTCAGGTAAAGGTTTCTTTCCAGTGAAAACGTTCTTAAGATTCTTTCTGACCTCTTTACTGAACACAATGTAGAAGAAGAAGAAGAAAACACCCTAAAAAAGAGAAATGTTGACAATGTTAACATCAGTCTTTTATTTATTTAATAGTAATTTGGTGATTTTTTTGCTTCATATATTTTTCTGTTTTCACCAAGTTCCTCAAAACGGCATGTTAAAATACAAACATTTAATTTTTACATAAAAATAGAAACAATGGCAAACTTCTCAACAAAATGCGTTATCTCAGCAGTTTAATATTTAAGGATTTGTTCCCTAATCTACTGTAAGTATTTTTGCACTGTAAATTTTGCACGTATCCTTGTGTATCGTGCAAATATCATTTAAAAATCATGTTTTCCAAACACACTCATCAGTTATGAAGCAGAAGTGTTACCTGCAAACAGCTGAAGATTGCAAACAGGTAGTGGAAGAGCATGACGTCATTGTTCACCGCTATTAAACCCAGCAGCCAGGTGGCGCTAACAAGCAACAGAAGCAGGAAGGCCATTCGCAGAGCAGGGCTAGTGTACACAAAAAACACTATTATATATCACTCAAAATCATATCAGACATTAAATGAATTAAGGCAAAGAAAAGTGTCTTACATGACTCCAGACTTCTCAAAAGAGCGTTGTCTGCGGCCACACGAGGCTTTTGCGGCCATCAGAAAGATAACAATGTTAACCTATGCAAGAGATTGTGTCACACATTTAATCAGCAGAAGAGAAGATGCAATGAAACAAGTTAAATGAATGAATGACTTTCGATGGATAGACTCACTAGCACAATTACTGCGATGGGTCCAGCGAAGCTCCAGATGAGGGTGTCATGGACAGAAAGCCAGCAGAAGTCGGGGTTCCCATAGCCCTGAGGATCCAGACCCACAGCCAGACCTAACAAACACAAACATCACAATGACTTTCATTTCTGTAGAACATGTTAAGGGTTTTTGCTTTGGTAACCTGGGTGGTTAATAGAATGTTGTGAATGGTTGTCAAATCATTTTAATGTTACTATGTTGTGTATTTTTCAGTGTTACTGTGTGGATACTAGGGTGGTTTCATCTGCAGTATTACTATAGACATTTTCTAGAGTGTTCTCTGTGCTCCCTAGGCTTATGCTGAGTAGATGATAGGGCAATCTACATGCTTGTTACGTGGTCTCTGGTCTGATATTTTGGTCTATAGGTATGACCCCTTCCAATGTAAATCTGTTTTTTTTCCACACATTTTCTGCTTAAGCAATTAAAAAATAAAATTGCTAGTAAACAAGCCTCAGTTAAACAGAAGTTTAATACTTAGGGTTAGGGGCTTAGGGTTAGTCATTGTTTAAATCCCTGACCCAAGTATGACTATTGGTGAGTAATGAACCATCATAAGCAGCCTAACATACACTGAGGCAAGAGGAGATGGGTCAACCTCTATTATCTGTGCAAGAGGGGCTTTTTCACCGCTTTGAGCATGTGCCAGTGAAGAAAGTGACACCCATTATGGTGAGGAGGGCCATAGAGCAGAAAGAAAGAGAGAGGGAGAGAGGGAGAGAGGGAGGGAGAGAGAGAGAGAGTTAGTAATATGAAGACAATCGCATTCTGTATCTTTCCCACAGGGATCACACACACCAATTAAGGGAGGGGCGAGCCCAAGCACGACAGCATGGGTGTGTATGCAGGTTGCAAGCAGCTCCAATGGTTTATTAGCAGTGCTGTGTGTGTTTTAAAATTAATGAGCAACAACTTTTTAAAGTGTAGGTGTGTGACTACGCTGACAGTGTGGATAAAATAGATTTATGTTGTACAAATATGGCCCTGAAATTATGTTCACTGGGCGTATGTGTGTGAAATAATGAAACGTGAAAAGATTTAGAGTGTGTGTTTAGGGTGTGTGTGTGTGTGACCTGTAATAATGGCAGGAATCCCCCAGCCGATGGCGTAGTAGAAGCGCATGTGGCCGTGATTGATGTTCCTGACCTCAGTAAGCATGCGGTATATGTGCAAACCCTCCACAAACGTCCAGGCAAATGTGCACATGTAGAAGTAGTGCAGGAGTATGGCTATCACTGTACACACAAACTATGGAGAGAACAAAACCATCAGCAACTTATGCATATTTATATAGCAAAATATATAGCAAAGATATAGCACAAAAATACATTTTTTACATAGCTTTTTTTAGACATATACTTTCAGAGACTCATCCACTAAGTATTAAAAAACATCAGTGTAGATATACACATACTGTACACGCTTCTCTATAGAGCTATACCTAAACAGTGTATCCAAGTCTATTAAAACTTGAAGTAAGGCCTAACATATATTTAAATAATGTGAGAACCTGTCAGTGTAACTCTGCTTTAACCCGTAGCACTAGCAGGCACCAGCTTCAGGATGCCTTCTTAAGAGTATTTTCTAAGATATACGATGTGAACTTCATACATAAAAATGTTATTTTCCATTCCATTCAGAAATACATGTAATACTTAATACTTCTCTGGTGCTGCCAGAGTCAAGTCAGATTTGCATATGAAGTACAGGACAAGAATGCAGTAAAAGCTAATACCACCATAATTATCTAAAAGTACCACCCAGTGAAAGTACCACAGAAACAGGAAGTACGTGTCTGTGTGTCTAACCACATACAAAATTGATTTATACCACTAAACAGCTTTGCTGTTCGGCTCTTCTAAATCACTATCTTCTAGTGGTGGATGATCCAAAGCCAAAAGTCATTTTCCACCTAATTTCCAGCGGAACCTCAAAGCTGCCTAACCCACTAGTATATCCAGCTATCAATTAAAGACTTATGAAAGTAATTAGTGGAATTTGAGAATAGGAATCTAAATTCTGCATATTGCTAAAAGGGAAAAGTATGACATAAAAAATCTCAATAAGGTCTCAGTGAGAGGAAACAAAACCACATTTGAGAGCTAAACATGCGCTTGTGATTTAACTTGATGAAAGATTTAAAACTATAAAGCCGGTCTTGTGTGGTCTTCTGAGTTTATCTTCACTCTTCTTCTAACCCATGATGGTTTGACATGATAATATTTGTAGATGAATTTCTCACCGGGTTGTCAGTCTGGTTGATTCCGATGAGGAAGACAAGTTCAGAGAAGAAGAGGGCGGCCACCAGGTTCTTGTGGATGCTGAGCAGGTTGGATCGTAGCTTGTGTAAGATGGCCAGTAGGATGAAGGTAATTAACAATGCCAGTAAAGAGGCAGAGACTGTGGTGTAGGTGACAATCTTCAGAGGAAGAACATCACCATGCTGTGAGAAGAGAGGAGGTCAACAGAAATAAGAAGAGGTCAAAACATATAAAACAATGAGAAAAACAAGATAGAATAAAGAAGAATGCTGTGGAAAAAGCTTAATTTGAGTAGGTCATGATTTTGTCGTTAATACTTTAAATATTACATATACAATATATATCAAAAATGTTAAAAGGTTGTTAGTGAAATATTAAAAAAATGACTAAATTAAAAAAAAATATTTTCTTATAACAAAGCTCCACTCCAACTGTGGCATGTTTCTAGCCTTCCTGTTAGCTCAACTGGTAGAACATTGTTAACACCGCAAAAGATTTTGGGTTCGATCCCAGGGGAAGGCAAGTCCTGATAAAAATGTGTCGCTTTGGATAAAAGTGTCTGCCAAATGACTAAATGTAAATGTAAAGCAGCAACATTAATACAATGTCTAAAAACAATACATTTTGAATTTTTATAGAAGATTTCAAATAACATTTTTGGAACCTAAAATTGTTAGCTGGGGTATGGGAGCAATTCTAGAATTAATTGGAGTAAAGCTTATTAGATTATCAACATTTTAGACTGTATATTTATTAAAAATCTAAATCCTGAAATTCATAAACCTGACTTTGTTGAGATGACCAAAGCATGTGTCTTACATGAACACAAATTCGAGGAAAACATTTGTGCGGTACACAGGGACACATAGAGTTCTATGATGACTGAAAACAGCTTTAGGAAGCAGCTGCCTATGCTAACTAGGTTTATTAGGGAACAGTACCTCTCTCTTAGAGATGTCCATAAGGACGGCAAAACTAGTCATGTGATTGCACTGGCAGCTGATGTGGGTGTGGTTTCTAAAGATGAGGTCACAGCCTTTGGACGACCATCCACCCGTTCCTCCAACACTAAAGAGATACAAGACCAGAGTTAATCAGGCACACATCATTTCTACTTAAATCAAGTTGTGGACTTGAAACGTTTGTAATCTGTTTGACAGGAATACGTTGGGAAGAAGAGGAAAACACGTAAAGTTAGTGTTTATCATTTAAAATTGTCATTACCTACATATTTAATATAATAAAACAAATATGAAACAGATATGAAAACAGATATGAAACAAATAGAAAGAACCAGATGTGTCATTTCATTTTGTACACTTATATTAGCACAGTAAAGATTTTTCAGGTCTTTTCTCAGTACAGAGCGTGAGCTTGATTGCCCTGCAGTTTTTGCACACAACACAAATATTATTATATTAGTCTGAATTATTCAGATTTTATTCACATTATTCAAAATTTGAGCCACAAATTTGAGTGATCTGTAAAAACAGTGCAGTGTCTGTATGAAGATGTTGAGACTCACGTGAAGGAGTGGTTCCAGAACACACACACAGGTTTGGATCTCTCCTCCGTCTCCAGCAGGTTGTAGTCCAGTGTGATTGGTTGTTCCAGAGGCATGTGTAGCGGCTCACCTTCACTGTATACAGATGTGCTCACGATAGGTGTATTAATGACTGGACGATTCGGCAGCCTGCAGGAAAACATGACAACTATGACATCCTGAAAAAATGTTACGAACATCACAACAGCGGTCCACGTTTTTACTTGATGACCTCATTGTGAAAACATGGTCTTTAGACAATATCTAAACAGTTGCCTACAAGAAAGCTCCACTTGTGGCGTTCAGTACCTGAGGCTGCGGCGATCAGCGTCGTAACTCTCTGGGAGAAGCTGACTAAGTGTTTTGTAGATGATGACTGCAGCCACTGGGGATGGAGGAAGACTCTCAGTGAACCTCTTTCTCCTCCTCTCTTGTCGGTGATCTTCATCTGAACTGCTCTGCTCAGCTGCTGGATCATCTGTAGGAGAAACTACCAGACAAAGGGGGGTCATGTGGACATGTAGGTATTGACTAATATGGTAATTAAATAAGAATTACTGACAAATGTTTATTTCTTTAGCATGTTATCATCTAAGTGTGTAATATTTTGCTGGAAGGACTGAACCTGATACAGTGTTTTGCATTATTTAAAGGTGCTGTCTGCATTCCAGTATCTTTATATTACCATGACTGCATACCTTTATTCTCTGGGGATTTGAAGTTGAATTCTGGAAAGAGAACAGATGACTGCAGGTCTTTGGGACAATGCTGGTCAGTTCTTTGGAAATTAGGGATTTTTGTCTGATCCGGATACTTGGCATCCAGGTAATCCACTGCAAAAACTGAGAAAGAATCAGAAGATTAATTTCATATTTGTAAGAATGTACAACTATAAAATAAACACCCTTAAATGTTTAAAATATGCAAGTACTACTAATAATAAATATACAGATAATTATATAGTGTATAAACATATATTGAACTATGTATTATGTAGTTAATAATGTATATTGCATAAAACTCACCCATGTTCTCAGTGACGATTATGAAGGGTTTTAGGTAGGTCTTTCTCATGTTCTGAGCTACAGTGTTGGCGTAGTTCTCAAAGTTCCTTAGCAGTTGTGCTGTGCCCCCTTCTGTTCTTTGTATCTGATCCCAGTGCTCCTTATTACTAGCATCCAGGATGGCACTGCCAGCCTTCACTATGTTCTGCAACATTCAGACACATATTTCAGTACTTCAGACACAAATTTGGCTTCAATTCTAGAGATTTAAGAGCCATTAAAACACTGAATTCAGGCCAGGATGGGACATAATGAATGGGATCTTAAAACACATCCTTATCCTACAGCCATGAATCATGATAAGTATACTAATGCTGCCAGATGTGACCTCATGATGTCAGTCTCTGTGCTGTATGCTGTTATTTACACTAATCTGCGAAACCTCCATGCTAAAAGCTCATGATTTTAAGCTGTTCAAAGGCCTACTGTTGCTTTAGCTACAAAGCTAAATAAAGCTTAAACTACATTCATCCATGTGAAAAAGGGCAGTTTAAGAGCAGTCATAAAACGGACTGTTAAGTTACATCACTATAATAATATCACTAAGTAATATTACTATAATATCATATAACTCTGCTCATCAAGCCACACAACCTGAAGTAATGTTAATATCCACAGTGCACACAGTGTACAAACACTGAAATATGTTAAAATAACTGGTTATATTTTTGATAACCCATTTAATGTGAACAAACGTTCAAATAAAAAAAAAAGAAGTTCAAATAAAGTTCTATTTAGATCAAGAAAACAATATAAATAAAGACCACAACTCACCTCGTTGAACATGGCGTCACGCATGGCCGCCAGGTTAAAGCCCTGCTGCTGGCTCTCGTAGCGCAGAATGGAGGAAATGAGCTGGTAGGTGGTTTTGATGTCATTACCGTAGAAGGAGCTGCTTTGATCGGTGGCATTCTGTAACATGTGAGCAATGTCCTTCGATTTCTGTCCATCAATCACGGACTCATTACGATGCAACTCCTCATTCTAAAAGGAAAGAACCAGAGAGATCGTTCTATGGAGCTTTTCCATAATCCTGCACTAATACAAACGTCTTCAAAGTATTTCTGTAATTACCAAAGTACTAAAGTATTTTTAAATAAGTGATTATTATTTACACGTACCATTTTCTTAAGGTGAGCAAAGGTTACAGTGGTACAGTTGAAGAGTTCAGGGGGAAGCCAGCCTTTCTCATCGCTGCAATGTCTGACCGCTGTGCCTGAAGTCAGTCAGAAACAGTTACACCAAAGTTCACACTGATGTTATACAGATTCCTAGTCATTAACAGTCATTAACAGCTGCCAAGTCATAGCCCACAATCCTTTGTGTTTGTCTACCAGCTCCCTCTAGAGACAAGGCCCCATTAACATTTGTTTACCTGACCAATGAAAAGAGCTAACTACAGAGCTCTGCCAATGAAAGTTCTTTGTTAAAATGGCTGGTCATGTCAGTGGGGTACCAATGCTAAGTACAAAAACAGCCCCAGTAACACCAACATTGTGCAGTTGCAGCTAGCTCCACTGAATGGAATGTTTGGGTGGTACAACCAACATTCAGTGAGGGATGTTGTTTTAATGTGACATTAAAACCTAATACAGGGCATATATAACAATACAGGAAATTATACCACAAAGAAGTGTGTTGTGGTGAAGTGTGTGTGGTGGTCAAAAAAATGTTTATATATATATATATATATATATATATATAAATTGTTTAAGAAATACTGTTTAAAACAATTTCCAGAAACTATAGAACTATAGAAACTATGTTCTGTTTCTGTTGAATTTGTATATAAATTTGTTTTCTTGTGTTTTGGTGTGTCTTCTATGCTATCTTCTAATTCTTTAATAACAACAGATATTTCTTGTCAGGCTAACAGTGACAAGATAAGCAGTGGACACTCACCAATAGATCCCTTAGGGCAATTCATGGCAACTGGGCGCCCAAAGTTAGTTCTGGGCCACCAGATTCCGGCATCAAAGGCCTTTGGACAGCTCTCATACACAACTGAAGGATCAAGACAGGAAACATGACTACATGCCTATTACAGGATTTTTGTTTATAAACCCAAAGTAGGTTGGAGTTAACCTGTACGTACCTTCACAGCCAGTGCTGGTCACCTCAGAGAAGGGGTTATCACAGCGGTTGCATTGTCGCCCAATCACACCCGGCTTGCAGGGGCAGTTACCTGTCTCTGGGTCGCAGCTTCGAGAGTAGGAACCCAAATGAAAACAGTCGCAAGGAAAGCAGGTGTCACTGCCTTTCAGTCGATAGTAATTATCCTGAAATGAAGAGAATACTTTTTAATGATAGTTAAGGGCATCTTCCAAACATTTAATTGGAACATAATTTTAATGTGTTTACTGAAACTGATTGTTTGTACCTTGCACCGACACTCTCCTGTGGTCTTATTGCAGTCAGAGTTGAAGCCTTTGCTGACATCACAGTTGCAGGGACCACACATGGGGCTTCCCCACCACCCCCGGGGACACGGCTTCTCCACCCTGAGCGAGAATCACAACAGATTTCATTCAAAATGTATTTCAAAGTTCATGCATTGTGTTCTCTTAGGAATAATGTGCACTGATGAGTCATGCACAATACAACCAGATGTAAGTGTATAATGAATCAGAAGGTTAATTCTGATTTCAGTAATGACTTTCAGAGGAAGTGCGGATCTAATGTTTTAGAAATGTCTAAAAATGCATCATGAAAACATCAAACAAATGTAATTCTCAAGAGTTACAACAAGGGCAACTTTCTTTGAAAAAACGGGTGTTGTAGGGCTTGTTCTATAGTTAACTTTCTCTTTCATGTCAATCACTGAATTTAGGAAAGATGCTTTCTCCAAAATCCTTCTTGAAAAACTTCAAAACATAATTAAAATGCAGACAACATGTCTGTATGGTTATAACAGCATCAGATGCTGTTTGTGTTCTAACTTTATAAAGTCATGTGAAGAGAGTGAGAGAGGAGCCACAGGAAAAGGCATCCATAATAAGCAGGGAATTCATTGCTGATCTCAGGGTTTATCAGATTAAATATGAAAATGAAAGGGGAGGTAATATTTCTGCAGAGCTTGTGTGGACATGCAACAGGGTGTATTGTGTTGTTTTGCCTGGCTGTGGAGCAATGCCAGCACAATGACAGCCCCACCCACAGACACAAACACGCAAACACCAACACATCGCTGGAATGAAAATGACTTCCATAATGTTGTAAATCTAAAAAACGAAATAGTTGCATCTATAATGACTACATGACCCCAGATATGGGGAAAAGCTATGATAGTCTCATATTTAAGTCTAACAAATGTAACTGCTTGACTAGACCTCTAGTCCATGAACTAAACCAACACTACTGTAAACCACCTGGTCCAATTCAGCAGAGCAACATGTTAGTGACTTACTTGTTCTCACAGTACTGTCCATAGTAGTCCTGACTGCACTCGCATGTATAACCATGAGAGGAGCTTGGCTTGTGAACACACGTGGACAAATGCTCACAGGGGTTCAGATGACACGCATCCACACAGTCTTTACCAAAGAATCCTGTGAAAGAAGAAAGCTGTATGAACGACTTCAACTCAAATGCATTGGTACAAACTCTGCTAATATAACGCTGGTCTGAATACCAGGGTCACAGGTGCAGGTGTGCGCATTCCAGTCATCAGCGCAGTGGCTGTTTTCTGGGCAAATGTTTGAATCGCAGGGGTCGGCCAAATCACAGCCCTCCTCCACGTGGATCTTTAGCGCCTGCTGCATGTTAATGTTAGCCGTGTTGGTGGCAGTCTCGCCCATCCTCACGCCCTGTGGGA
This sequence comes from Yasuhikotakia modesta, assembly GCA_036877545.1. Classification (NCBI taxonomy): domain Eukaryota; kingdom Metazoa; phylum Chordata; class Actinopteri; order Cypriniformes; family Botiidae; genus Yasuhikotakia; species Yasuhikotakia modesta. The sequence goes on from JBAJNP010002520.1 coordinate 28,601, forward strand.
CGCATACAAACAGAAAATTACACCAAAAAAATAATAAAAACCAAAAAGAATCGTTGGCTTTTAGACCACCAAGCATTGCTTTGAAAAGCTCCTCAGAAAGTCTCAAAATGCATATAACATTTGTTCATAGCATAAACAATCCAGGACAAATTACTAAAATATTTAACAATTAGATTATAGTTAGACCTATATTTAGCCCTAAATACTACTAAATACTACTAATAAGTGTATAAACTGTAAGAATATGTACAATTAACTGAATCAACTGTGAATTGATTGTAGTGAACTCAATCAACTTTTGTCAATTAACAGTCCTTTCTCCAGGTCTCACCTGCATGCATCCCTTAAAGCCCTGCTGGACACTGTTGCTCCATCCCTGAAGTCCACCAACAAACAAGCTCCTCAGCTTGAGTCCAGGTAATTCATTTCCGATCTCTGCTGACTTCTGTAAGAGCATGCAGTCATTCAGCACACAGGTGAACATACATCATATGTCATTTTATCTCACAGGGGGAAACATCCTAGGAGTTTTTCTGCAAGCCCTTGACTGAATCCTGTTAATGCACTACTCAATACTGTATGTATGTGTATATATCTAATTTGCCTCATCTCTGTTTTAGCCTCTACCTCTTTAAACAATCCTGTAATTTTGTAATACTCTACTTCTTATTTCACTCCTTATTTGTAAGTCATTTGGATAAAAGTGTCTGCTAACTGAATAAATGTAAATAAACACTTAGGTTGGCCGGTGTACTTTAGAACATACCACAAACATGTCATAATCCAGGAAGACCTGCGCCATGTACTTGGTGTCTTTCCCGTCCTTGCTGCTCCTCAGCTCCACTAGGAGGTGGTGCCATTCCCCGTCGTTTACTCTGACCTCTGGGAAGTCCAGCGTGGCCACCTGCTGCTTTCCCAGAAGCACTTCAAACCGCACATACTTATCCCTCATCTTAGAAAAAAGGTTAAAAATATATTAGCCACTGACAATTATTATAAACAATATAGCACAATGACAATGACATTACTGTATTTTAAATGTACTGCTTTGTACCTTCTAAAAACCACACACTCACCATACTAGAAATATGATATCTAAACACTCACCAGAAGGTTGATTTGAGACGCGTCCCCGGCATTGACCTGCATTAGTGTTGTGGTTTCACTGGTCTGTCTGGTGCGGAACATCAGGCCGATGTACCAGGGCACAGCAATGGTGATATCAGGCTCTGTCCAGGACACCATGGCATGACCGCCAAAGTGCTGCGTGGAAGGCATGACTGAAAAATACACAGTTACATGTGTGAGTGCATGTCTGTTAGATAAACAAACTTAAACTTTCATGTTTTAAATACTTGGAAAAATAGTTCTTGACTTATCTTTCACTCAGGAGTCTATTCAAATATTAAGTGCTCTATTGAATGAAAATGTCCCTCCCACTAATACAACCTGCCACCAACTAGTAATAGCAAATAGCAATATCATATTGCTAGCATTTCATGGTTTTGATGTAAACTACAGTAAGAGCTGTTTAAAAAGTTAATATTTAACCTAAATAAAACATCCATATAGGAAAGAAAATGCATTTGAAAAGTTATTTCAAGTCTTTTATGTCAGGAACTAAACTGAAAGTTGGGCAACATGCTTGTGTGACTTAAATCTGTCTCACATTTCCAGATCCTGTTCCACCATTTCCCACCCTCTCTAAAATGTTCCAAAAATAAGCTACAAAATCATAAATAAAATCATGTATTTGTATGCAGCCGTTTGTTTTTTGCCCATGTTTGCTCTTTTTTATCCTAAACCACAAATTTCAAATAATGCATCACTTATGTTTTATCTTGACAGTTATGTCATAACATCTATAACAAACCTCACTCACAGAAAGAGCATAAAGAAAATAAGCCTTAAACAAACACTCTCCTTCCTTTGTCCTACACGTATGAATCAAGTCACTATTCACTACTACTACTAAAACTGTTATGAATTGTAATTAAATACATTTTTTATGCATAGGAATAACATTATAGTTTTCTTCCAAAGTCCCATACAAAAAGTGATTTTTCCAAAAACACAAAATGAATGTAAACATTTTTAATATTGCAGGCAACTGAATTTCGAGAAATTGCCAAGAATCTGCCAGCCGTTACGGACAGAATTACATGTTTTACTAGAGATGGACATTCTATCTGCTATGGCAAGTGTCAGTTGATAATATCTGAATGAGGTTTTGCTCGCTCTGGAAACAAGCCACTACCTCTAGAGCTATTCTGTAATGAAAACAAACCGCAAAGATAGGGCTACTTCAGGCATCCATCTCATAAGCTTAAAAAATAACACCTTTTCCTGGCAGACACACTTCTCTGCCAAAACACTAAACTGGAAAGGGCTGTTTAAATCAACACGCTTATTGTTTGATAATGACATGACTTGAACATCCATGTTTTAGAACAGGGTGCTGCTCCAACAGGCCTGTGGAGGGACCTGAAAGAGGCTGTATGCTACCCCCTCTTGTATGGGCGTCCTGAGTCTTACAATACGTCCAACTGGGGCTGTCAAGTACACTATCATTTAGTTTGTTTAAACACATGCAAAAACATGTAAACACACCCAGACTCACACACATCCATCAATTAATCACACAGTGTGTAAAGTCCCATTGCGTCTGAACAGCATTAACTGCCAAATATGGCAAAGTGTGGCAAATTTATTGACCTCTTAACTGTGATGAACAGTTATTTAAGCCCTCAAGCATGCTTTTTACATTCACCATAGAATTATGTTAGAACAGAAGGATATGTACTTCCTGTACTTGCAGACAAAATCCATACTGACAATTAGTCCAAGTTTGTTCCAATGTGTTTTAAGACACTGTAGATGCTTTGATTATGTGCACAGATATGGGCCTAAATATGGACTATAAACTGTAAACATATTCTTACAATATAAAAAATGTAAAAAGCTATTTACCCCAGTAGCTACGTGTGCTATGTAATTTGCTTAGTTTATCAACTGAACTGGAGAAGCAGGAAATATGAACTATGAACATACTTATATTACAATGTGTACAGAAAAGTTTACAGACTATTTAACAGTCTTATGTTTTGAGTATGGAGTAGCTTAGCATGCTTTACATACTTACATTAGGTTTTAGGACCCATTATTTTAGGAGTGCAGTGTGGAGTTGCTGCCCAATAAATGCCTGGCAAATTCCTTACAAGGTTTACTTTTAAGGTTCAGTTTCAGTTAATATGCTGATTTGGAATGAAGCGGCTGATGCAGCCATAAGGCAGTTCACTTTTGGAACAGGGCTTTTAAAACAAAACAATTACAAAGTATGTCTAGCCTCAGTCCCGGAGGTTGAAATGAGGAGTGCAGAGCAGATCCTGGCTGATGTTTATCAGTGGAGACATTTCCCTTTCAGGAAACACCATCACATTAACGCACTGCCTGCTTCCTTAACTTCCATGAGCAATCAACGCCTGGTTCAAAATAAAGTCTTTAACATGCGCTCAACGCATGCAAGAACACACACACACACACACTAAATTGCAAACTCTCTAACCAAACTCCCACCTACCCTGATCACAGTTCTTGCCGCCTCGTCCCTCAGTACAGGAACAAAAGTAGGTGTTCCACTTGTTTTCACATTGACCGCCGTGCTGACACAGGCCCTCATAGCAAAAGTTCTTTTTTGCTGGACAGCCTACATGTATAAATACATCAGCATAAGTATAAATACATCACACCAGGGGGTGTAACAAAATATGTATGTTTGTAAACTCCCACGACCTTCTGTGGTGCCATTGTTAGCGATGTAACTGGCCATGTCTATGTTTTTGCTATCGATTGTCAAGTTCCTCATGCAGCCCACGAAGTCCCGGTTCCGTATAGGGAAGTCCTCTGGAAGATTCGGTACCCCACCAAGCAGAAGAGGCCCAGTCAAATCCAAAGATCTAGAAGAGAAAAAAAAAACAATATTGAAATGGGTCGTCATACTCTACTACTTAACTTAAAGTTAACAAAACTTTATAGGGCAGCATTTTTTGTATTGCTTTATCAATAGTCATTATTTAAGATGGCTTGATTATGACCTATGTAAGCTTTTCAGTATTAAATGCTTAACCTATTTGCAACAAAAAGTTGCAGCTTAAAGTGCCAGAGAACTGGCCTTAATTGCTTCCTAATTTTGTTCTGTTGTAAATCTGTTGCTTTGAATTCTGGAATTGCTTTATGCACAAAATAATGGCAAGATTTGGCTAGAAGTATCTTAAAATGGGCATCATGTATTTAGACAGATCCATGTAACTTACTTAAAATGACTACAATTTTAAGTGATTTTCTAAAGGTGACATTAATTTTAGTCTAATAATCTATGTAAACTTTATTCTCAATGTAAATTATACAGTAAGTTTACACGATTTACAAAAATATGTTTAAGGCAATTGGTAACACTGCAATAAGGTTTTATTTGGTTTGCTATATAACATTAGCTAACTGCATTAGTTAGCACAAACACACAAACTAAGATAAACAAGCAAAAACTAATTTTCTGTAGTATTCTACATGAACTAAATGCTGTAAAAATAACTTGTTCATTATTGGTCGTAGTTAGTGACTGTATTTAACGCTAATGTCAACAAATAAAGCATGCTACTGTAAGCGTTACCTGTTAATTTAATTTGTTCTAAATGCATAATCATGTAAATATGCATTTAGAGCATATAACCATCATTTATTGCTCTTTAATTGCACAATATGAAAGCATGGTTTATAATGAAGAAAAGCCAGACAGGTGAAAGGGGACATGACCCTCCCTAACTGCCTTGTCAATCACTGTGTCCATGGCAACAGAGCCTGAGGGAATGGAATGTTGCCATGTGATATAAAACAGGTCGGTGCTTATCAGACTGGAGCGACAGGTTAAACTTTTACATTTACTTGTTATTTTTTCTTTGAAGTGTTTTAATGAACTACCTTGTTCTAGCATGCATGAAGCTGACAGTGCATTTGCCAACTCTAATATAGAATAAACACATTAAAAAGTTCTTGCAGAAATAAAACTTTAAAATGTGTGTTTTATTCTGAAAGAGTGTAATTATGCTTTTATCAATTTTATAGAGTAGTCACATCGCCCTGGTTAGGACATGGTGTTATAAAGAGATAAACTCACTTTTTCTGTCCAGTCTGAGTACCCTGTGCAGCACAGGAGTAGTTGCCGATTTGACTGCCGAATCGCACAGCCATTGAGATGTCACAGTCGTCCACTGCAACCACTGCCACTTTCTCACCTGATGGTCCTTGAGGCAAACCCAAATGACTGATCTTGGGCTGAGAAAACAAGGATTCAAAACAAATCACACATCAGAAATTAAAGAACAGATTTACTTAAACATGGACGTAATAACCTTTGCACAATAATCCTGTTACAATAAATCATTTTAAGTGAGTGCTGCTCGTAATCTAGAAATGTGTTTGCTGAAAGATTGCTACAGTATACTGTGACTTATGCATATCGCCTTATCTCTTATTATCTATATCACTTATTGTTTTATCAGTTCTGGCCTTTTTACATGTAAAACACAACTAGTGCAATTAACACTTTAACTGGGTTATTGAGAAAAGCCCTTTGAGATTTATGAAATATATCAGAACTGAGTGGTATGGGATTTGGCAGTGTGTACCCCATGTAAAGTTTACAGAGAGCCATGCACACATTCATGCATGCACTTAAAGAACAAAGCTGTTTACAGGAGATATCTATGTGCCATGCTTTGCCTGTAAACATCAGGAATAGGAAAGATGTGGGCCATTTGTGTGACTGTGCTTATTGCGTAAGAGAGTGAGAAAGAAAAGGTTGTGATGTGTGTATCACTGAAGTTCTCAGCATGGGAAACTTTCCACCGCAGTGTGGCTTTATCTGAACTGCCACTCCTACAGAAATCACTCTTTCCTACATTAAAAAAACACCTGCAAACTTTCCATTACGTGCTAAACAGCGCAATGGTATTTTTTTTTACTATTTCTTTTTAGCCTTCCTGTTGCTATATATGAATATCTCTTAACTTATACACACACACACGTGTGTGTATAACTTATACACACACTCTTAACTTATACACACACACACGGTTGTTCACTTTATGCCCTAGGGGTTGTTTTTAATTTTCGTTTTAAACGATTTTTTATGTATAAAGGGTAAATGTGAATTTCTGTGTCAGGCAAACACTGAAAATTACATCATTTACATAAAGCCAGTGGTGAAATAGATTTATGTTTTAGATTTTTTTTATGTGAAACATTTAGTTCTGAATGACAGAATTATGCAAATTCTCTCGTTGTTAGCAGACAAATGTTACTCATAGGCTTTTAGTTGAAGAAAATCCAAAATCTTAAAAGTTAAACAAAATCTCTTTCTTATTCTTAGTTTTCTAGCTCCATCTGTCTGGTTGTGGCATATTTGATCTGTTTCTCGGAGGAGTGTGACTGCAGATAGAATGGGAATTCTGAAAGCACCAGGGTGTGGTCACAGAAAAAACGCCATCAGGGGACCAAAGCAGACAAAAGCAGCTTCAAAAATCTGTGAAAAGGAGTCTGTCCCTAAACAACGAGCCCAGAACACACTCTTAGTGAACACACTCTTCATCTGGCCCGCTTCCAACAGGATATAAGGGCGTCAGATATTATTTAGATGGATATCTCTGCTCATGCCGCATATAAAATATAAACATGGCTCATAATCAATCAGGGACCACATAAATATGTGCTCACCTTTTTTTAAGAAACAGGCCTACAGCTGTGTGACTGAATTCACATTATTGCTTCACATTAAGCAATATTCAATTGCAATAATACAATAAAGTGACTGTATTCACATTATTGTACGACTGCAACATGTTATTGTTCAGTATTAACTGGACAGCAACCACAGATTGCAGGGTTCAGCGGAGATCAAGTCAAAGACTGTTTGTGTGAATGTAATAACTGTGTGCCTTGTACCATACAGCACAACATGGTCAACAGCAGCCAGGGTCAAGTGTGTTCTCCCAGCCTGCTTTGATTTAGAAACCCAACTTCATGCTGCTTGATTCCACTAACTCATGTATCTGAAGTTTTAATCAGTGGTGTAGAATAACAACTCCAGCTGCCGGACACTGCAAAACACCACAGAACAGCTTCTTAGAAAGCTGTCATGCGAGAAATCACAAGCCAACAATAAAACACAATTCACATTCTGTTAAAAAGTGATATCTGGTACAATAGTTTTGGCCTTTTATCCCAAAAAGCCTTTTGAGGCGATGTAGAATCTCTCTAGGTAAATTCATTAAATGTGTATGTGAATGTGAAAGTATTGTGAAAGTATTCACAGAGAAAGTATTTACAGAGGAATTTTTACTGCTTTTGTATAACTTTTGAAGGTTTTACAGTTCTCCATATGATGAATACTGCGATATTAAAGTAAACACATTTGTGATGTTTTTTCCTGAGTGTTAGCAAAGCATTAGACCAATTTTTCAGAACAGGTGCCATTTGAGTCCGATTTGCCTTGTTTGCTCTTTTACATGGTGTACAATGACCGAAACAAAGACTTCTGTGTCAGGACAAGACGACATTACCTAAAAGCACCCTTAGCTTTGTAGCACACTGACCTGTTTTTAAACATATGGTTACGCAGCTGTTTTATTCAAATACGAATGCCATTATTCAAAACAATAATAAACAAATAATGCTGTATATAATTTTGTGTATAATAAATGTATAAACAATGGCAGGGACATTTGGAATTTAAATGCCTTTGATTAAAGTTTGATTAAAACCAAAACATGTTAGCCTAAATATTGCTAATCCCACTTTGAACTTGTTAATCGCCTTTCCCTCTATTGTTTCTTGGTAAAAGCAGCAGAGGACCATAAGTTGCTCTGGTAAGGTGGTAACCATGCCAGCACAGGGTTTCTTGGGGGTAGATTAAGGTCTCTGGTGATTCTGGCTCTGTGCCACATGACAGTTGCGGAACAGAAAATGAGTGGGGCTACAAACACACATCCCAGGTGCAGAGCAGTGTGCTGTTTGGGCAGGTACTGTCTCTGTGGTTATCGTAACCTTAAAAGTGACAAATTGTCTATACAGACTGAAAGTCCTATATAATACGAATTCTATTAACGGTGCTGAAAAATGGTTTAAAATTTTTATTTAACATTGTTGTTAAACATTTCAGTATCTCAGTCACACACATAAACACATACATTTTTTTCATAAATCTCAGTATCTGGCTGCATTCCATGCGTCTTCCAGCTTCTGACACTGGCAGGTGTCTACATGTGTAAGGTTTCTACCTCAGGCTGCAACTCATTAGAGTCATTATCCACAACCATCTGATGCTACATATATATATACATACACATTCACATACAGTCTACTGTGAATTAGGGAGTTTTAGGCATGATTACTGCATTGCTATTCACCCCAGACTCTGCCCTGTGTGATAAGACCGTGAGACATGCTAATGCTGGTGCTTCTACCTGCATAGCAGATGTTGGATCTGGTTACAACATAGTCCTGGGAGAGAAGCGGGTAAATTAGCCTAAATGTTAGGGAAATGAGGGCTTTTTGCAGCTCTAAATCGGTGCCACATACAAACATAATGTCTGTCACAATTTCTGATGATGAGGATATCAAGTATTGCCTAGTCATCAAATCACCAGTATTCCTCATGAATTCACATCCAGCCATAAATGTAGACATACATGACTAACAAACTATTAGCGTCACATAACACAAACACTCCAAGCAATGTTGTGAAGGGTTATTAACAGCCTGATGAAAGTTATTTTTTTATAATTCATAGCTCAGGTGGTTTTATAAAACAAACACTTTTGTATTCATAAAGCAAAAATCCAGGTTGCATATTTTGGGCTTTATGTCCCAGGCGGCACCTGACAAGATTAGGAATGTTTATAGATAGCTCTCTCTAGACTGTTGGTAATACTTCTGTGAAAAACAACTTGGCACTTCACTTTGGATTTCTTAAAATGCTTTGATGCCTTTGTTGAACAGGAAGTGGAGTGTAACCTTAAACTACCGTATACAGTGTATTTTTGGGTGAGGTTAATGGATGAATTCAGAATGTGAACACACATCATGCATAAATACTTGTTTAACAAGCAATGGCTGAGTTCTGAGTAGAAGCAGGTTTAAGCCGTTTCCAAGCCTTTGCTTCTGTTTACTTCAGGTGTAAACAATGTTTAGATATACAGTCTTAAAAGAGCTTTATTTTAGTCCCTCTTTCTCTGCAGCTTTCTCTGCAACTCCCTGCCACCTCTACACACTTGTCTTTAGGGACGGAAGGCTTGCTGGAGCCATGGCAACGCACTTGATCCCAACAGTTCCTGACAGAGGATGAGGTCAGACAGAGAGAAAGAAAGAAAGAAAGAAAGAGAGAGCGAGTGAGCATGGGAGACCTAGTCAGGTATGCGCAAACCCTTTTCTTACCCTACAGAATTGCTGCTGGAAAATGAAGAAAACAACGTTTAAAAAGGGGCCACATCATGTACTATATGGCCATACACACACTAAAATTTAACACTCCTAAAATCTTAAACCTTCTCAGTACACCTATAGTGTATACTGAGAATATAATTAATTAAACTAACCTAGTTGCTAGGTTGTTGATTAACAGCCAAGGTCAACAGAATCTACCTCAAATCTCTGGACTGGACTTTTCCTTCCACAAAAATATTTTTTCCACAAACACCTCTCCAAACAAACTATAGCAGAGCTGTGGGTGGGGAAAACCAAATAGCAAGGTTTAATACTTACAATTTATAGGTTGTTTAAATCCCAAACCCTATCTACAAGCAAAAGCAATAGTGACTAGTGACTAACAAAGGTCCCAAGTACCATTATAATTTAACAGACAACAACAAACTTGGCACAATTCTGTGAGAAACCTAAACTGGAGAGGTTTAAAAAAATATTGTTGTACATTTGATAGCTCATTTTACAGGGATCTCAAACACATCTCAAGGTTATGTCTATGTTTCAGCTTTGAACAGAGCTGATGCTTTGAGGAAGACTTGAGTTTCACATTCCCAAATGATGTGTTCTGGACATGTACCATTCAGCCCAGTCAGTGTATTACAAGCATGATAATGAGAATCAATCACAGAAATGCCCTGAGTCTACCTTCAAAAAATCTCAGTGTTTGGACTGCAGACACAAGTCAGTACAGGAGAACACGGCTGTAAACGGCACTAAATGCCTAGTGTTCTCCCCAGAGGGTCAGTCTGAGCTCAGGTTTAGTACTAACAGCAGTGTGAAACCTCTGGTTTCAGGTAAAACTGCTTGGCTTTTAGATAAAAACCTTCAATCTGCCATTTGTCTGTCAGTTATACAGGAAGACAACTGTGTTACTTGGGATTAAAGTGGAATGTCAATCGATAGATTGAGTTACACACAAAACTACAAACACAACATGAAAAAAATGATGATAGTGTCATTTTACACTGTTGCCTTACTCATGAAATATGTTCAGGCATGACAGCTTTCTCAGTTGTGTAAATGTGTTTGTGTCTGTGCATTGTTTATAAGACTGGGTAATCTCAAAAATAGTCAATATTTTTCCAAAAAACTTGGTCATTGGACCAGTTTTGTGCCCACTTCATGATTTTTTTGCACCAACACTCTCTTCTGTATCAAAACTCTCTGTATCTTTTGTTCTTATTTGTTAATTCTGGCTCCTTTAATGGGGAGAGAAATCACCCTTTTAGGCCCTTTCAGTTATATATTACTCAGCCTTAGTGGTGCATTAGGAAACACACCATTGGGACAAAGCAGGGCTATTTTTTACAATACAGGAAGTCAAGCATGAGAGATGATTTTATTTGGGATATACTAAGGAAATACTCTCACTATTGTCATCTCATACACATCCCAACTATCTGTCTCTCTGAATTGTGTCTGGAGCAGAACCTGTTTGTGTGTGTTCTTGTCCCCACGGGGGGAAACTGATTATTATACATACTAAATGCTAAGGGTAAGGTGATGGAATACACAGTTTGCACAGCATAAAAGTTATGAATAAAATGCTATGAATAACTTAGAAAAGCATAGAAAGCGTGTGTGTGTGTGTGTGTGTGTGTGTGTCTGTCTGTCGTACAGGGGTGTTTGTCAGATCTCTTTACCATCCTCAAACAGCATTACCTCACCCACCCTCCAGCAGTGTAAACCTAGAATTGTGAATAATTCAATGGAACTGGCCCTCATCCACACACACACACACACACACACACTCATGCCTTTAGGCCATACACATAACACAATGTTTTTATCTGACCTATGGGACATGTGTAACAATTTTAAACCAATGTGTTTCAACGCATCTTATTTATCAATGCTCGGCCATGATTAAGATGGATAGAGTACTGTGGTATGCCTTTAATACCTGACACTTGCCTGTAGGAAGAGAAAAGTGTGCAGGTACACTGTCTTCTCTTATTTCACATGCTGTCCACTTTGCCTCAGAGAACAGGTTACCTAAGACATTCATGTCCTATGACAAAGTCTTTTCAGAAGTCTGGGTAAACCATACTTCACTAGCTCTGACATGACCACAGATGTATAACTGTAGCAATATGTCAACACAACTGTCTTGTTACTTAAACAACAAATACAACATAACAATCTTTGAAAAAGCTATTAAAAAAATTAGAATATTATAAATGCAGTTGAAGCTCCCGTAACTTTTCATCTGTCCTTATGTCGATATAAGCGTTGTTACTGATTGGTGCCCCAAAAACATCTGACCTGAATGTACAAAAACTGACCTGCTCCACAGGAAATAACAGTCTGCTCTGTCATTTAAGAAAAACAGCTATAATTTGTAGTGCATTCCTGTAGCAAGACCTGAACTGCAGCTGTATAGTGGCCTTGCCAAACCAGCAGACAAGTTAGTCTTGATAAAATCCCTTTACATGAATTTCATTATCTTTACATTAACTCAGCAGTAAGCTGTTCATGCACTGAGCCCATTATCTAATTAGTGACTCAAGGGAAAACAACAAAGGCGAGATTAAGTGAAAACAGTTTAAAGGCTTGCTGTGCATAAAAGTCAACCTCTGAAATGAAAGGTAAGAAGGATTGACGTCTATATCTGCTATGACTTGTTCTGGGTGATTGGATGGCTTGTACTGTTATTGTGCCAATGCAAATGCAATACAAATGCTTTCTAAACCGTTGTTCTGTAGGCAAGATACAATACTAGTTTCTCTAGTTTGTCAGTCATTAATCAAACATCAGCCTGGAAGCTTTGGGAAAAACAACTCCCTGACAATCTCTCATAGACACATTTGGAGACAGCCAAAGACAGCAGTTTGGCTGGTGTGTGGCCCCTCAGAAGAATGTGATTTAAATGTAGCCATTTTGCTTTGGGGTGCTCATACTTCCACGTATGGGCCCTTAAAATCCAATATGAAAAAATCATTCTTGCAAGACAATTAAAAAGACTATATAAAGATATAGTATAAGTTATATATATCTGCAGTAATGAGTGCCTTCTGCAATTAATGTTATCACCCAGGCTCCACATAGCTCTGCAGGGAGTCATGATGTCATTCTTCCTTCCTCTACAGGGTGTGACGCTCTTACTAACTCATCTCTCATCTTCTCTCATCCTATTTCCCTCTTTGAAGTTCTACGGCAAACCTTTTTCCATGTGGTGGAGATTTTCCATATGAGGTGCAAATGCAATATTTGGCTATAATTACAAAGGTAAAAATGGCATTCTATGTCCATCCTGTTATGGTTAGTGTGACGGACTGAAAATCCTCCATTTATTCTTTGACTATATGTTAGATGCTAATCTATCAATAAATGTTATTACCTTTTCAATCTATCTAGTTTTGCACACAAGACAAGTTTTTCTTCAGCCTGAAAGGAGGGAAACGGAAGTGGCTCTACTCCAGTATTATTCCTTCATAGACGAATGATAAACGACATACCAAGGTTCAAAAACAGCCATACTAGCCAGGATGCAATGCCCATTTATTGCCAAAACCTTCTTTCCAAAATTATCCCTTTGAAATGACCTTGTTGGACACACTTTCAATGTCCTTGTATTAGATGACTAGTTCACCATGCAATCAAATAACTATGTAAATATAAAAAAAAATTAAGTAATGAAATCAAATAATGTGCATGCCTTTTGCATGCCAGTATTCCATCAATGTGGACAGTACACTGACATATTCATCAGTAGTAGCGTGTGATCAGTGCTGTACAATTTTTGTCTAGTTGTTTATGCAATGAGGTCGAAGACGCACATTTCAAGTGATGAAACATGTTGGAGTCAAAAAGAAGCTCTGGGTCTGTATTCACAAAGCTTCTCAAACTACAGGGGCTGGTTTTGAATTCGATTTCCACCTGCTAATACTGCCCTTGTCTCTCTACAACCGACCACAGAAGTGAAGCAGAAGCAGCCCTGGGGACTCTGAGACGCTTTGTAAATGCGGACCCTGAGGTCGGAGGGATAGCAGGAACCGCCACCTCAGAACTACGCTAGGCCACTGGATACAGTACCTCCTTATGAGTGAGCTCCAGCCAGGCTGTATAGAGAGGGATGCGCAGCACCCCACTGGAGTCCAGCAGGTGCAGGCTGCCCTGCGTAGACCACGGGAGAGAAAGTGCCGATTAGAAGGTATGATGAAGCCCTTCAGCCCACAGATGTTGTCAGTCGTTTATAATAGCAGCAGATGCCAGTAAAATCAGTCCCAAACCACAGAAACATTTAAAGATATAGTAGTCACTTTTGGAGGGACTAGCAATAGTAAACTAGCTTGGAAAGTATAAGACCCACCCATTCTTCAGAGTGCATGACTGCATACATAGTTTGGTAGTAAAGTAGAACGTTCTCAATCCGAATAAATGCAATGATTGGACGAACATTTTATGGTGTTGTGCCTTCTAGCACCCTACCCATCAACATTATTCTCCTAATCTCCTAATTTATTCTCATAAACGGCCAATTACTTTAACACTCAAATCACACACATACATTTTGTTTTGTAAAAACACATTGACTTCCATTATGAACTTGCCCACAAGGTACATTTAACTTTTTAGTTACTATTTAACTGGCTTTAGTATTACTTAACATGCATTTGATTCACAACAGCTAAACATGTATCTTTATTTATGACTCAAATAACCTGTATTAACACAATTATTAATTAAGCAATAAAATCACAGATTTTTTAAAAACTGGTAGAATTAAAAAAACACTATTTTTGTATAGTGTTTATGATACATATGTTTTTATGAAAAAAAAACATGAGGTCTATTCTTTTAGTAAACAATGATGCCACAAGGGGCATGCAACAGAATGTTTATTGTCCAACTGTTCCTTATATTTTACATAAACATAGTTATAGTTACAGTTATATCGGGATGTCTGGGAATTTAAATGAATGTCTGTGACATAATGAGTACTAATGCTGTAATCTAGAATTAAGCTGCAAGAAAATTGAAAACTAAAATTAGCTGTGAGAAATGCAAAGTGCAATCACTGGACATACGGCTACACGCAACGACCCACAATAGTTACGATGTCAGCATGTTGCCAAGTAAACCCTGCAATACCATGTAATAAGTATAAAATTACATAGTACACATTACATAACAAACATACGTTTGGGAAGAGTCTGAACATGCTGTTCTGGCAGTCATATGACAATACTGGCAGTCATATGATTTCTTTCTGTCGTTTCAACTCTTTCAATGCTTTGACACTTCTAGGCTACCATGTTTTCAAATAATCTTTTAAGAATTCATGGATTATCTAAAAATATTTCCTGAATTTTTCTTATTGTGACATYATCAAYGGAATACCGGCACAATAACTTATAATAACTTATAACTTGTGTTCTCATAAGTGTTACYGTGGGCATTAGTGTGAAACTTTCTTCCAGCACAACAGCATTTTAAATTATGCTGATGTCCCAAAAACACAATAACAGTAGAAACCATAATATGTGGAATATGCCTAAATGCTTGCGCAGTGCATTGAAATATGTTTCTAGCCAAAGGCTTTTATATATTCACCCTCTGACCCTATAAATTCAGCACTGGGCATTAGGTATGACTGGGGCACTTTGTCTTTCTGTAAGTTCTTTTGAGTACAGCAGTACCTTAAAAGGCTGTAAAAGTAGAAGCAGATTCCATTTGAAATCCACTTTAATCCCAACAATTCTTTCTCCGGTGATGCATGGTGATAATCAGGGGAAGTATGAACTGATTGTGCAGGAATGTCTTTAGATCTGGACAATATACCTGGTCCTGACAGCTCCCAGTCTTTGTAAATGAGGGTTTACCCACCTGCTGGTTATTCTCAGAGGGACTGGGTCGCCTGTGCCTGTATGTGTGTGTGCGTGTGTGTTTAAACAATTCACTGTGGTACCATAAATCACAGCTCACAGCCAACGACAGCTGCATGCTGTCACACACTTGTCGTGTTTCTGTTACTTGTACAGTATTTGTGTGTGTGTGTATTAGGACCAGGTGGTTTTGACACAAATGTCTGTAAAAAGCTCCCACTTGGCTGGTGGTCTCTGACACTCTCTCTATACCCACTACAAGCTGTAACTGTGTTTGTGTGTTGCACCAGTAATGGCAGCTGTGGCCATCCAAGCTGTAAACACTTTTTGTCTGGCACATTTGGGTGATGTATAATAAATTGAAGTGAGTCATTTTATAATGCCATTGTTTTGAATTTATCCATGTGGACACTGATTTAATTTTATTGTGTTTTGTACATGAACAAAGAACAATGAATCAATGCAGAATGTTTCGGTGTTATGATATGTTCCAACAAGAAAGATCCAACAAAACAAATAATGAATTAGTCTGTGATGTTTGCCTTAAATATTGTCATCAGAGAAAACTCCATTCAGCCTCTTTGCGCTGCATTAAAACACTCGTAAACTCCCTTGAAACATGAGGCCTCATTGTTGCCATTACCAATAACTGCTCCAAGCTCACTTTATACCAGTACAAAGATATGCTTGAAGAATACACGTAAAACAATCTTTAAAGCAGGTTTATGAAACTCAAGTTGAAGTCTCTCACAAGCAGGAAGCTGCTTGGCATGTCACAATGGCATATTTAGTTTCTTGCATTCTGGGCTTGGAAGAGTGGAGAATCACAAGACAGAAATAAAGACGACTGTGTCTTTTGTTGGAGAAAAGTATAAGGTTATTTGGAAGATTTACTTGAATCCTGTGGCCTCCAGTTAGGAGATTGTCTTTCTGAAGCTGTCACATAGAGAAGGCTAGCGGTAGTGCTATGCAGTGCTAATCTTTGACTTGCAGCGGGCAAAGTGTGCAAAAACATGGTAGTGCATTTAAACTCAATTACGCAATCTTTGCTAGCACACTGTCACCTTAGGGTGTGTAAGTTTGTGAAAAGAACAGTGAATGTAATGCGAGTATAAAACAGAGATTCTGGTTTTGCCGTTTTTCCAACATGGTGGAAAGTAAGAAAATGTTTTGAAATACGTGAGGAACTTAATTCCAACAAAGAAGACTTGCTTGCTTGCTTATCTTACCTTATTGTAGTAATGAAGCTGGACCGAATGCCATTGGCCGTCGCTAACTCCACCCTGTACAAAAGGTGCCACAGTCGTTTTAGTCTCCCCTGAAATGTAAAGACAAGGAAAATATGAATTATAGAAACTGAAGGACATGTACATATTAACATAGTAATGCACATGTTAGTTAATCAACTGTAGGGGGCAAAATCACTTATTGTATGTTAATATCTAATAAGTAGTAAGTGATTTGATGATGAGTTTTTAATGATACAGTTAAAACAGACATAACCTATACAGTGTTTTTGCGTGATTAAGGTATCTCTTGTATAAATTGTCTTTGTCTCTTTAAAACCTCTCTGGTCGAATCTAAATTCACTTAGTGGCTGCAAAACAAAGCTATTCACACAATGACTATCAGTCATGTTTAGAAATCCTGTCTTATCAATGGAGTTCATTCAGAGGGCTGGGAGCAGAAATTTACATTGGGTTTAGAAGAATATTTACCAAAGGCTGGAGTCACTTTGCTGGTATTCATAATGCATCAGTAAACAGTAACCAAACACTGTGGCCTGGTTAACAATCTAAACATTGTTCTTCACACAAACCAAAGGCGCTGATTCATTTAGTTTTTTGTCATTCTTGTTAATATTGTTTAATATTGTTGTGTGTATTAAAAAACATTTTATAAACACCGTGTTGGGGTGTATTAAGTTAAAAATAGTGAGGCTACTTAAATCTGGTAACAAACTTCTTTTCCGAAACAAGTGGGAATGTTTTATTGAAACATTACATGTTTTGCTGTTTTGGTAATGCTGTCATGGTAATTAGGAAGTAAAACCTTTCACTTTTTGAACCAGAAAAAAATGTAATATATTTTTATATATTATTATTACATAACATACATTTATATAATTAGCTTAGCTTTAGCTTAACTACTTTAAATGATAAGTAGCTTATAGCTTGGCTAGCTGTGGTTTTGAACTAGCTTCCCCTTCACTGCATGCACCCTTTGATCACTAAAACTCCCAAGAATGCTGAGACCCTGTGCTGGACTCAACAGAAGAGTTTCAGCATGACTCTCATAAATTACAACATGTAAAACAGGCTCCACAGCATGACTCTCTTTGTCTGAGAAAGATTTATGTGTGCCATAAGATCCGCAGCCCATTATAGGACAGTGTTATTTATAACTGCTTGAGAGCTGAAGGCTCAGTATATGTGTGTGTGTGCGGGTTTGCATTCACTCTGACATGCAGACGCTAAGGTTAGGGTCGTACAACAGTCTGATTAAGGTTTGGACTCTTATAAATCTTTTCTTGCAAAATACAGCCACCCGCAGCAACACATATTACCACAGTACAATGATACAGAGCTATGGGATGATGACATTTAGCAATAACCCCACAAGAATCAAAGGAATTGACTATATCTGAGGTGATATAATACAAATGAGAATATGCCTCTGTCTGCTGTCTTAAAAATACCCTAAAATATATTTATAAAAACCCTACACAAAACACAGACCAAACAGCAGAAAGCTATTTGTGTTGCACACTGGCACATTTGTAAAAGTTCTTGTAATTACATACTTATGTTTCAGGTGTATGCATATATGTTACATGCATATATGTTTCAGGTGTAAGTGTGGACCTTAGTTTGACCTCATCTGGACCGCACAGTTAATGCAGTCATGTTTTACCTGCTGAAAAGGTAAGTTGAATCTGTTCCTCTATAATCTCCACAGCTATGAAGTCATGTTTCTCGTTGAAACGGCCATTGTAGAGTAAAAGGGCGTTTCTCTCTCTTGTGGCAAACCTGGACAGAAGAAACATTCATGAGAACAACCAGAACTACAGGTTTTGTTGAAGGTCTACCCTACCCCCTTGTAAATCTTAACTCAATCTGGTGTGATTGCTTTCCTTTCCTGATATACTAGTATTTAACCTTAAAGCCAGACAAAAGAAATTACATATTTTAATCAAAGCAGGAAAGTAAATTTAGAGGGGAAGTGAGCGTAAGAACAGTGGTCCTGAAACAGGAAGTTGTTCCTCAGCCCAGGGCTTTACATCCCACCTCTCTCATGCTTGGGCTGGGGTACAAAGGGCAGAGGAGTCAGAGTCCAGCTGCTTCACAGGAAGATGATACCAATAAAGAAAAACATTGATAGTGCTCTCTCAACACGTAGCCTTTCCTGTTTTTACATGGTACAGGAGCTAAAATATTTCTCTAGTGACCCTGTCTCAACATTCAATGCTTAACAAATTAGAAACAGCAT